>JAXLNO010003606.1:0-46417 GCA_038087875.1 Malacoraja senta
GAAGCAGATTCCCGTTTGGGGGGGGAGGTAGTGGGGGTGGGAATCCGGTTTGGGAGAGGGAACGGGGAGGGGGTGGGGAGGGAGACTGAGGAAGGCAGTTTCCAGTTTGCGGGTGGGGGGACGGGGGAGGGGGGAAAGGTGGGGATGGATGTGGGGGGGGGTGGAGGGTTTGAGGGATGTAGCTTCATTTTAGGGGAAGGGTCAGTACAGAGGTGAGGATGGAGGGGGATAGTCTGAGGGGGGGGTGGCTCCTGGTGAGGGGGGGAATGGAGGGAGGCACCTTTCAGTTTGGGTGGAGGGGGGGGAGAAAAGTGAGGGGGGGAATCTGAGGGGGACAGCTTCCAGTTTGGGTGGGGGGAGAGGGGATAGGAACGGAGGGGGAGGGAGATTGTGGGAGATAGCTTCCAGTTTGGATGGGGGGGGGTTTGGGGATGGGAGAGAGAGGGGGCAGTCTGAGGGCAACAGTTTCCGCCTCATAAGGTCTTCCCGGCAAACTCCGACCACTCCGAGGCCTTCTCCTCGGAGTCGGGCTCCCCGGTGGTGTCCAGCTCGAAGTGTGGCGGGACCCTCTTGCGGCTGGACGTGTTGTAGCGCTCGATGAACTCGACCCGGCCGTCCGTGTGCACGATCTCCTTGAAGGTGGGCCGGTTGACCGCGTTGTACAGCTGCTCCTTGATCTTCCTGGCCAGCTCCAGGCTGCACTTGCGGGTGGGGCCGGGAGGCGGTGTTGGTCAGGGCCTTGCCCACCACCGCGCTGAACACCATCTTGTACTCCTCCGGGGTGAGCCGGTGGATCTTCAGGGGCTGCTCCCCGAAACCCTCGCACTTCCGCGGGATCCTGGTGTCCGAGCTGCTCCTGCTCAGCCCGTCGGCCTGCTCGCTACTCGGCCCCGAGCTATTCCAGGCCAGGATCTCCTTCTCCTTCACGTAGGGAACAATGGGAGGTTTTAATATGGAGGAGGGGTGGAAGATTGCAACCTTCACGTGGTCCGCCCTGGTTCGACTAATGCAATCAACTCGACGTGCACAAAGGGAAGATCAAATAGAACCTCCACCTCTCCCCTCGACTCCATTCAAGGACCTAAGCAGTAGTTCCAGATGCGACAGAGGTTCACCTGCATCTCCTCCAACCTCATCTATTGCATCCGCTGCTCTAGATGTCAGCTGATCTACATCGGTGAGACCAAGCGGAGGCATGGCGATCGTTTCGCCGAACACCTCCGCTCGGTCCGCAATAACCAACCTGACATCCCGGTGGCTCAGCACTTCAACTCCCCCTCCCATTCCGTATCCGACCTCTCTGTCCTGGGTCTCCTCCATGGCCAGAGCGAGCAACACCGGAAATTGGAGGAACAGCACCTCATATTCCGCTTGGGGAGTCTGCATCCTGGGGGCATGAACATTGAATTCTCCCAATTCTGTTAGCCCTTGCTGTCTCCTCCCCTTCCTCAGCCCTCGGGCTGTCTCCTCCCATCCCTCAGCCTTCGGGCTCCTCCTCCGCCTTTTTCCTTTCTTCTCCCCAACCCCTATCAGTCTGAAGAAGGGTTTCGGCCCGAAACGTTGCCTATTTCCTTCGCTCCATAGATGCTGCTGCGCCCGCTGAGTTTCTCCAGCATTTTTGTGTACCATCAAATAGAACAAGTTGTCCTACAACTTTAGGCTGTGCACGCCACACGAAAGAAGAAGAATATGGAGGAAATAGACACTGTGTCCACTGCAGATAGACACAGATTGCTGGAGTAACACAGTGGGACAGACAGCATCTCCGGACAGAAGGAATGAGTAACGTTTTGGCTCGAGACCCTTCCTGCTTTGATCTGTCGTGTTCACACCTTACCCTTCAATTGATCAATTTCCCTCCTGGGATAAATAAATAAAGTTCTATCATATCGTGTAGCTCTATCTTCCATCTCCCCTGACTCTCAGTCTGAGGAAGGGTCTCGACCCCAACTGGCACCGTTTTGCTTCTCTCCAGAGATGCTGCCTGTCCTGCTGACTTTGTGTCTATCTAGGAGGTTTTAATGGTTCTTTCCAACGCTCAATAGACAATAGGTGCAGGAGTAGGCCGTTTGGCCATTCGAGCCAGCACCGCCATTCAATGTGATCATGGCTGATCATCCCCAATCAGTACCCCGTTCCTGCCTTTTCCCCATATCCCCTGACTCCTCTATCTTTAAAAGCCCTATCCAGCTCTCTCTTGAAAGCATCCAGAGAACCGGCCTCCACCGCCTTCTGAGGCAGAGAATTCCACAGACTCACAACTCTCTGTGAGAAAAACTGTTTCCTCGTCTCCGTTCTAAATGCCTTACCCCTCATTCATAAACTCTGGCCCCTGGTTCTGGACTCCCCCAACATCGGGACCGTGTTTCCTGCCTCCAGCGTGTCCAAACCCTTAACAATCTTATATGTTTCAATGAGATCCTCTCTCACCCTTCTAAACTCCAGAGTGTACAAGCCCAGCCGCTCCATTCTCTCAGCATATGACAGTCCCGCCAACCCGGGAATTAACCTTGTAAACCTACGCTGCACTCCCTCAATAGCAAGAATGTCCTTCCTCAAATTAGGGGACCAAAACTGCACACAATACTCCAGGTGTGGTCTCACTAGGGCCCTGTACAACTGCAGGAGGAAGCCACGACTTGGAGCAGAGGTTCCTATGATGGGGGGAAACAACAGTGCGGAGAAGAGGGAGCGTTCCGGGGGGTGGGGGGGTTGAGGGGGGAGCGCCGCTCCGTGGGACAATGGGTGGGGAGGGGGCGCAGCGTTGCGGGGGTTGAGGGGGGAGCGCCGCTCCGCGGGACGGGGTGAGGAGGGGGCGCCGCCCGGCGCTGTACTGACCTTGCGTTGCCGTGACGACTGAAGGTGCTCGGGCCCCTCGGCCTCCGTCTCCCTCTTGCCCACCGCCTGCCCTGCGGCCTGTTGGATGCCCACCACCAGGTCCACCGCCTCGTCCACCTCGATCCTGGCCTGGGCCCGGGCACGGGTCCTCTGGCGGGTGGAGCGCAGGGCGGCCGCCCCACAGCTCCAGCGGTGGGTGCTGAGCAGGCGTCGGGCGGAGCCGGCGGCCCCCGTCCCTCGCCCGCCCCCTCCTCCCGCCCGCTTGGTCGCCCGGCGGCTGCAGTAGTTGTGCTCGATGGTGATGATGTCGGGCGCGGGGTAGTCGCCCGCCATCTGGGGCCGGGGCCCGGGCAGAGCGTGGTCGCAGGGCTGACCCGTCAGCAGGCAGGTGGCGTGCCCGGCCTGCATCAGGCCGTGGTGGAAGAGGCCGGGGCTCGGGCACAGCAGGCAGGCTGGCGGCTCACTCGCCGCGTGCTGGAAACCCTCGTGGACGCCTAGGGTGCCGATGGATTCGGAAATCATCTTGTTCCCAAAAACCTGGAAGAAAGATCGCCCCTGCGTAAGTCCCAGCCCTCTCGGCCCCAGAGACCCCGGTTCAATCCTGACCGCGGGTGCTATCCGTGTGTGTGTGTGTGTATGTATCTCTGTCTGTCTGTCTGGCTGTGTGTTTGCACGTTTTCCCTGTGACTGCGTGGGTTCCCTCCGGGTGCTCCGGTTTCCTCCCACCTCCCAAAGACGTGCGGGTTTGTAGGTCAATTGGCCCTCTGTAAAATCACCCCTAGTGTGTGGGAAGTGGATGAGAAAGTGGGATAATATAGAAACATATAAAATTCTTAAGGGATTGGACAGGCTGGATGCAGGAGAAATGTTCTGCATGATGGGGGAGTCCAGAACCAGGGATCACAGTTTAAGAATAAGGGGTAGACCATTTAGGACTGATATGAGGAAAAACATTTTCAGCCTGAGAGTTGTGAATCTGTGGAATTCTTTGCCACAGAAGGCAGTGGTGGCCAATTCACTGGATGTTTTCAAGAGAGAGTTAGATATAGCTCTTAGGGCTAAAGGAATCAAGGGATATGGGGAGAAATCAGGAACAGGGTACTGATTTTGGATGATCAGCCATGATCATATTGAATGGTGGTGCTGGCTCGAAGGGCCGAATGGCCTACTGCACCTATTTTATATGTTTCTGACTACTGTGAACGGGTGACCGATGGTCAGCGTGGACTCTTCGGGCCGAAGGGCCTGTTTCCATGCTGTATCTCTAAATCAAACTCTGTGATGACCAGGGCTCACAGGCAAATAGTTCCAAAAATAGATGGCGTATTGACTGCTATTGCGAAGAGGTCGACGATCCCGAGAGATAGGAAAGCATTAGAATAAAAAATTGACACAAAGTGCTGGAGTAACTCAGCGGGTCAGGCAGCATCTCTGGGGAATGTGGGCAGGTGACGTTTCAATAGAGAATAGGTGCAGGAGTAGGCCATTCGGCCCTTCGAGCCAGTACCGCCATTCAATGTAATCATGGCTGATCATCCCCAATCAGTACCCCGTTCCTGCCTTCTCCCCATATCCCCTGACTCTGCTATCTTTAAGAGACCTATCTAGCTCTCTCTTGAAAGCATCCAGAGAACCTGCCTCCACCGCCCTCTGAGGCAGAGAATTCCACAGACTCACCACTCTCTGTGAGAAAACGTGTTTCCTTGTCTCCGTTCTAAATGGCTTACCCCTTATTCTTAAACTGTGTGTGTGGCCCCTGGTTCTGGACTCCCCCAACATCGGGAACATGTTTCCTGTCTCTAGCGTGTCCAAACCCTTAACAATCTTATATGTTTCAATGAGATCGCCTCTCATCCTTCTAAACTCCAGAGTATACAAGCCCAGCTGCTCCATTCTCTCAGCATATGACAGTCCAAGCCCTTAACAATCTTTTGAGTCGGGACCCTTCTTCAGACTCTGAAGGAAGATCCCGACCTGAAACGTCACCTAGTTTTGTTTTGTTCGTCACTGTCACATATACGGTGATAAGCTTTATTGTTGCATCCTATCCAGTCAACGAAAAGAATATACATGATTACAATCAATCCGTCGAATGTGCAGATACAGGATAAAGGGAATAACGTTTAGTGCAGGATAAAGACCAGTAAAGTCTGATTAAAGAGTGTCTGAGAGGGCTGTTCAGTTGCCTGATGACAGCTGGGAAGAAACTGTCCCTGAATCTGGAGGTGTGCGTTCTCAGACTTCTGTACATCTTGCCTGATGGGAGAGGGGAGAAGAGGGAGTGACCGGGGTGAGACTGGTCCTTGCTTATTACCCATCCACGTTCTGCCAAGATGCTCCCTAACCTGCTGCGTTACTCTCCAGCACTCAGTGTCATTTTATGTAAACCAGCATCTGCAGTTGTTCGTTTCTATATTCCTGAGTTGTGTCTTGTAGATGGTGGAGAGATTTTAGGGTATCGGGAAGTGTGTGTCTCCCCCCCCCAGCCACAGAATACCCGGTGTTTAGGAAGGAACTGCAGTTACTGGTTTATACCGAAGATAGACACAAAATGCTGGAGTAACTCAGCGGGTTTAGGCAGCATCTCTGGAGAAAAAGGATGGGTGACGTTACGGGTCGGAACCGTTCTTCAAACTTCAGACAGAGCATGAAGAAGTGTTCCGGCCTGAAATGTCACCCATCCTTTTCCTCCAGAGATGTTGCTTAACCTGCTGAGTTACTCCAGCAGTTTGTGTCTGTCGCAGAATACCCAGTGCCTGACTTGTGACTGGTACAGTGCATTTTCTGGACTGAGTTTAGTTTAGAGATACAGCGCGGATACAGGCCCTTCGGCCCACCAGTGATCCCTGCACACTAGCACTATCTGACAAAAACACGAGAGACAACTTACAATTATACCAAGCCAATTAACCTGACAAGGTAGACAAAAATGCTGGAGAAACTCAGAGGGTCCGGCAGCATCTATGGAGCGAAGGAAATAGGCAACGTTTCGGGCCGAAACCCTCCTTCAGACGAAACGTTGCCTATTTCCCTCGCTCCATAGATGCTGCCGCACCCTCCAGCGTCCACCTTCGATTTTCCATCATCTGCAGTTCCTTCGTGAACAATTAACCTGACAACCTGTATGTCTTTGGTGTGTGGGAGGAAACCAAAGATCGCGGAGAAAACCCACGCGGTCACAGGGAGAACGTACAAACTCCGTACAAACCGCACCCATCGTCGGGATCGAACCCAGGTCTCCGGAGCTGCAAGTGCTGTAAGGCAGCAACTCTACCACTGTGCCGGGATACTAGGCGATGGTAAGGCCATTGAGTGTCTGGGCTAGGAAGTCCAACATACTCTTATTTTGTGTCCTTTTCTGTCTTACCCATCTTATTTATGCCTTTCATAATCTTACACTAAATCACGCACCCAAGTCCAGAGTGTTTAATTGTCGAAGGTAGACACAAAATGCTGGAGTAACTCAGCGGGACAGGCAGCATCTCTGGAGAGAAGGAATGGGTGACGTTTCGGGTCGAGACCCTTCTTCAGACTGATCTTAATGGTCTGAGTATTTAATTGTCGGATGCACCAACTACCGAACAATGAAATTCCTAATTGAGGCAGCTTAACACACCTGTAAGCATAGTACTCACAGATAACATAATCAATAAAAAACATTTTTAAGGCAGAGATGGATAGATTCTTGATCAGTACTGGTGTCGGGGGTTATGAGAAGGCAGGAGAATGGGGTTAGGAGGGAGAGATAGATCAGTCATGACTGAATGGCTGAGTAGACTTGATCGGCCGAATGGCCTAATTCTATTCCTATCACATGACTTTATGACCTAATTCCATAGATTAAAAACTGCAATATTAGGTGTAAAAAACCCAAACTCTTCAGTGCAACCAAAACAGTTCATAGTTGAGGTTAGTGTTGTGTAGTATCCAAGAGCCTGATGGCTGTTTGGAAGAAGCTGGAATTCATTGCTGCAGATGGGTGTGGAGGCCAAGTCAATAGATATTTTTATGGTTGACAAATTCTTGATTAGTATGGGTGTCAAGGGTTAGGGGGCGAAGGCAGGAGAATGGGGTTGTGCGGGCAGATAGATCAGCCATGATTGAATGGCGGAGTTGACTTGATCGGCCCAATGGCCTAATTCTGCTCCTATATTCAAGACGCTGTTCTTGAATGTGGACATCACAGTTTTCAATCTCCTAAACCTTCTTCCCAATAGATGTTAGGAGTGAAATGAGAGCGTGGCCCGGGTGGTGTGGGTCCTTGATGATGCTGGCTGCTTTTCTGAGGCAGCGCCTCCTATAGACCCCTTCGATGGTGGGGAGGTTGGTACCTATGATGGGCCGGGCACTTCTTAAAATCGTCTCCATTCCTGGGTGTTCGAGTTGCCGAACCAGGCCTTGATGCAACCAGTCAAAATACTCTTTACCGTATAACTGTACCCACTTCCCAATTTATTTGCATGGTTTTCCAACTCCTGTCGGCTGGGGTTGTCTCCTCGTAGAGAGCTGCCTGGCACCTCTCTCTTTAGGAGCGATTCAGCCAGGGAAGGGTTCGTATCCTGCCCTCTCCCACACTGGACAAAAGGACCAAACTTTGGGCGGCGCAGTGGCACAGCTGGTAGAGTTCCTATTTCACAGTGCCAGGGACCCAGGTTCAATCCTGACCTCGGGTGCCGTCTTACATAGAAACATAGAAACATAGAAAGTAGGTGCGAGAGTAGACCACCAGTAGACCACCACTACCATCGAGCCCGCACCGCCATTCGCTCATGGCTGAACACTAAACAGACACCCTTACCCACAAACAGTAGACACAAGACACAGAACACAAGACACTACCCTCCCCTTTATATCGCTATCACCCCTCTCCACCCCAAGAACCGCGTGATCTCCTGGGGGAGGCAAAAAACCGGATAAAAACCCAGGTCCAATTCGGGAAAAAAATCCGGGAAATTCCTCTCCGACCCCAATCCAGGCGATCGACACTTGTCCAGGAGATCACTCAGGTCTTACTATACTAACCATACCTAGGTCCATATCCCTGCCCTCTCCCCGTAGCCCCTTATCCCCTTGGCAGCTAAAAAAACATCTATTTTAGACTTAAATATATTTAATGTTTCTGCTTCCACTGCTCCCTGGGGCAGTGAATTCCATAAATTAACCACCCTCTGGGTGAAGAAGTTCTTCCTCATCTCAGTTTTAAAAGAGCCCCCTCTTATTCTACAACTATGTCCCCTAGTTCTAGTTTCCCCGATCATTGGGAACATCCTCGGTGCATCCACCCGATCAAGGCCCCTCATGATCTTATATGTTTCAATGAGATCGCCTCTCATTCTTCTAAACTCCAAAGAGTAGAGTTCCAGCCTACTTAACCTTTCCTCATATGTCAATCCCCTCATTGCAGGAATTAATCTTGTAAACCTTCGCTGCACTGCCTCCAGGGCCAGTACATCCTTTCTTAAGTATGGACCCCAGAACTGTACACAGTATTCCAAATGTGGTCTCACTAATACTGTGTACAGCTGCAGCAAGACCTCCGTGTTTTTATACTCAATCCCCCTAGCAATAAAGGCCAAAACTCCATTGGCCTTCCTGATTGCTTGCTGCACCTGCATACTAACTTTTAGTGATTCATGTACTACTACCCCTAGATCCCTTTGCGTCTTGTGTGTGGAGTTCCTACGTTCTCCCTGAGGTTCGTTCCGGTTCCCTCCCCCACCCCAAAGACGTGCCTGTGCGTGTTTGTAGGTCAGTTGGCCCCTCTGTAAATTGCTCCCTGGTTGTGCAGGGTGTGGATTGGGAAGCGCGATAACGATAACACGAGGGGCGATCGGTGTCTGGCATGGACTAAGTGGGCTAAAGGACCTGTTTCCATGCTGCCTTTTTAACAATCGCAACACCCCACTTCACACATATAATGGCACGTTGGCGTAACGGTATAGCTACAGCCAGAGGCCCGGGTTCAATCCTGACTACGGAGGCTGTTTGTAAGGAATTTGCACGTTCTCCCCGTGACCTGCGTGGGTTTTCTCCAAGATTTTCGGTTTCCTCCCACACTCCAAAGGCGTACAGGTTTGTAAGCTAATTGGCTTGGTATAAATGTAACTTGCCCCTAGTGTTAATGTGCGGGGTTGGCCGGTCGGTGCGGACGTGGTTTCCACTAAAGATCCAAGATAGACCTCTCCTGCTAAATGCAATGGGCTGACGTGTAGTACGCAACGGAGCGGAACGTGGGCCTTTTTTTCATCCCGACTCGCAGTGTAATCAACGTTGCGGGGGAACAGTTTGTGTTAATAAAGTATAATTCTGAAAATGAGGAGAAGATTTTTACCAAAGAACTTTGATCTTTACGAGGATGTTTCCGTAAACCGGCTTCCGTCTCCGCGCTAGTTATCTTTGCTCCGCTACGGGATCTTTGGTGCGGAGACGGAAGCCGGTTACGGAAATGGGGCCGAAAATTACCCGTGAATCTGCCCATGACCGTACTACGTCTTTTTCGTCGAGTGGTCTATCTTGCTGGCTGTAGGATCTTTGGTTTCCACGCTATATCTCGAAATTAAACTTTAACCTCGGAAACCGAGGCCAATTATATTCACAAACAGCCACTCATTTCTACCATTAAACAAACGTGAAACAAACTGACGTGTGGACAACTGATGAATTGGCTCGGAACTCCATCAGTTGGGCAGTGCATATTCCAACCTCTCCTTTTCAAATCCAATTAATTTTATTACGGTTTCCCTCCTGGCCAAAGCAACAGCTAACTTAGGTTACAGACACTAATTCAAGAAAAAACCCCAAGAATAACTCTCTCACTACCACCAGAGCTTCAAATATTGTGAATTAACCCTAACATCGCAGCACCGACCAAATCTCCACCACTCCCTTACTTTCCCCTTCAGCGCAAACAAGGATAGGAATGAAAGCCTTTTTTTTACCATTGTCTGTTGTTAAGAGCGATGGGTACAAAGCTTCCTCCCTCCTTATGTCAAGGAGGGTCTGCTTTGCTCGCGGCTTCCCCCCCCTCCCCCTATTTTGTGTTGTTTTTTACAAACAGCATGTGCTTTTGTTGCTCTGTGTATATTCAAACATTCTCGGGTAGCTCGAGCGTCGATGGAGACCATTGTGTGACATCACCCACTAATATTCCAGCTCGCCTTGACAAGAACCAGAGTGGTGAAGATAGACACAAAGTGCTGGAGTAACTCAGCGGGTCAGGCAGCATCTCTGGAGGAAAAGGATGGGTGACGTTTCGGGTCGGACTAAGAATGGAGGGAGAGATAGATCAGCCATGATTGAATGGCGGAGTAGACTTGATGGGCCAAATTCTGCTGCTATCTCTTATGATCTTGCCCACCCGCCCGTATTAGTTCCATATCCCTCCAAACCTGTCCTATCCATATACCTGTCTAACTGTTTCTTAAATGTTGGGATAGTCCCAGCTTCAACTACCTCCTCTGGCAGCTTGTTCCATACACCAATCACCTTTTGTGTGAAAAAGTTACCCCTCAGACTCCAATTAAACCTTTCCCCCTTCACCCTAAACCTATGTCCTCTGGTCCTTTATTCACCTGCACTAGGCAAGAGACTCTGTGCATAGAAACATAGAAAATAGGTGCAGGAGGAGGCCATTCGGCCCTTCGAGCCTGCACCGCCATTCAATATGATCATGGCTGATCATCCAACTCAATATCCTGTACCTGCCTTCTCTCCATACCCCCTGATTCCTTTAGCCACAAGGGCCACATCTAACTCCCTCTTAAATATAGCCAATGAACAGGCCTCAACTACCTTCTGTGGCAGAGAATTCCAGAGATTCACCACTCTCTGTGTGAAAAATGTTTTTCTCATCTCGGTCCTGAAGGATTTCCCCCTAATCCTTAAACTGTGACCCCTTGTTCTGGACTTCCCCAACATCGGGAACAATCTTCCTGCATCTAGCCTGTCCAACCCCTTAAGAATTTTGTAAGTTTCTATAAGATCCCCCCTCAATCTTCTAAATTCTAGCGAGTACAAGCTGAGTCTATCCAGTCTTTCTTCATATGAAAGTCCTGACATCCCAGGAATCAGTCTGGTGAACCTTCTCTGGGGACCACCCCATCTCTTGATTTCATACACCTCTAAAAGATCACCCCTCATCCTCCTGCACTCCAAGGAACAGAGTCACAGCCTACTCAACCTCTCCCTATAGCTCAGACCTTCTTGTCCTGGCAACATCTTCATAAATCGTTTGTACTCTTTCCAGCTTGATAACATCTTTCCTAATAACACGGTGCCCAGAACTGAATGCAGTACTCCAAATGCGGCCTCACCAACGTCTTATACAACTGCAACATGACCTCCCAACTTCTATACCTCAATACTCTGACTGATGATGTAGGTTATCTGGAAGGCGACTCCGGACTGTCAAAGCTGCCACACCCAGAAATAAAAACCACGAGCTCTACTCAACAGCCAAAAGTCTGTAGCCTCCTTTTGCTCTGGCATTTTATTTCATTCTTCACATGGTTAAATTATAATGTTTTATTTTTAATTATCTACTGTATATCGTGTTGTTACTTGCGAGCAAAGCACCAAGGCAAAATCCTTGTATGTGTACATACTTGGCGAATAATATTTATTAAATTTCAATTTTAATTTAATTGTTAGTGTACGCTGGTGGGCGTGGACTCGGTGAGCCGAAGGGCCTGTTTCCTCGTTGTACCTCTTAACGAAAATGAACTAGTTCAGCCATGATCAAATGGCGGAGTGGACTCGAGGGGCCGAATGGCCTAATTCTGCTCCTTAGTCTTATGGTGACACCTGGAATGGGGTTAGGAAGGAGAGATAAATCAGCCGTGATTGAATGGCGGAATTGACTTGATGGGCCGGATGGCCTAATTTTACTCCTATCAATAGACAATAGGTGCAGGAGTAGGCCATTCGGGCCTTCGAGCCAGCACCGCCATTCAATGTGATCATGGTTGATCATCCCCAATCAGTACCCCGTTCCTGCCTTCTCCCCATATCCCCTGACTCCGCTATTTTTAAGAGCCCTATCTAGCTCTCTCTTGAAAGGATCCAGAGAACCGGCCTCCACCGCCCTCTGAGGCAGAGAATTCCACAGACTCACCACTCTCTATGAGAAAATGTGTTTCCTCGTCTCCGTTCTAAATGACTTACTCCTTATTCTTAAACTGTGGCCCCTGGTTCTGGACTCCCCCAACATCGGGAACATGTTTCCTGCCTCTAGCGTGTCCAAACCCTTAACAATCATATGTTTCAATGAGATATCCTCTCATCCTTCTAAACTCCAGAGTGTACAAGCCCAGCTGCTCCATTCTCTCAGCATATGACAGTCCCGCCATCCCGGGAATTAACCTTGTAAACCTACGCTGCACTCCCTCAATAGCAAGAATGTCCTTCCTCAAATTAGGGGACCAAAACTGCACACAATACTCCAGGTGTGATCTCACTAGGGTTCTGTACGACTGCAGAAGGACCTCTTTGCTCCTATATTCGATTCCTCTTGTTATAAAGGCTAACATGCCATTCGCTTTCTTCACTGCCTGCTGTACCTGCATGCTTACTTTCATAGACTGATGTACAAGGACCCCCAGATCCCGTTGTACTTCCCCTTTTCCCAACTTGACGCCATTTAGATAGTAATCTGCCTTCCTGTTTTTGCCACCAAAGTATATAACCTCACATTTATCCGCATTAAACTTAATCTGCCATGCATCTGCCCACTCCCCCAACCTGTCCAAGTCACCCTGCGGGTACACAAAAATGCTGGAGAAACTCAGCGGGTGCAGCAGCATCTATGGAGCGAAGGAAATAGGCAAAGTTTCGGGCTGAAACCCTTCTTCAGACCTCTTGTTATAAAGGCTAACATGCCATAACAAGTCACCCTGCATTCTCATAGCATCCTCGTCACAGTTCACACTGCCACCCAGCTTTGTGTCATCTGCAAATTTGCTAATGTTACTTTGAATCCCTTCATCCAAATCATTGATGTATATTGTAAATAGCTGCTGTCCCAGCACCGAGCCTTGCGGTACCCCGCTAGTCACTGCCTGCCATTCTGAAAGGGACCCGTTAATCCCTACTCTTTGTTTCCTGTCTGCCAACCACTTCTCTATCCATGTCAGCACTCTACCCCCAATAACATGTGCCCTAATTTTGCCCACTAATCTCCTATGTGGGACCTTATCAAATGCTTTCTGAAAGTCCAGGTACACTACATCCACTGGCTCTCCCTTGTCCATTTTCCTAGTTACATCTTCAAAAAATTCCAGAAGATTAGTCAAGCATGATTTCCCCTTCGTAAATCCATGCTGACTCGAACCGATACTGTTACTGCTATCCAAATGTTTGGCTATTTCATCTTTTATAATTGACTCCAGCATCTTCCCCACCACCGATGTCATGCTAACTGGTCTATAATTCCCCGTTTTCTCTCTCCCACCTTTCGTAAAAAGTGGGATAACATTAGCCACCCTCCGATCCACAGGAACTGATGCTGAGTATTGAACATTGGAAAATTATCACCAATGCATCCATGATTTCTAGAGCCACTTCCTTAAGTGGGATGCAGACTATCAGGCCCTGGGGATTTATGAGCCTTCAGTCCCATCAGTCTATCCCATGTTCAGTCTGAAGAAGGGTTTCGGCCCGAAACGTTGCCTATTTCCTTCGCTCCATAGATGTTGCTGCACCCGCTGAGTTTCTCCAGCATTTTTGTGTATCCAACACCATTTCCTGCCTAATGAATGAATACTTTATTGTCATTATAACATGTAAACATGTACAACGAAATTAGAAATGCCAACCAGTCAGTGCACACATTTTCTTAGAGCAAAAGTCTAAGATAAACAACTAAAATAAAGAACATGAAAAAAAACACATTCTTCTGTCGATTTCCCAGTCCCTTTGGTGTGTAGCGCACCTGTACTCATTTGGTGGCTACATTAAGTGTATTTATTGCTGTGAGATAAAAACTGTTTTTGAGTGTTTGTCCTTGTCCTCATTGATCTGTACCGTCTGCCTGACGGCAGCAGTACAAACAGGGAGTGACCGGGGTGGAAAATGTCCTTTATGATCTTCTTGGATTTTTTGAGACAGTGGGAACTGTGTAGGTCCTTCAAGGTGAGGAGAGGGCAGCCGATAATCTTCTGGGCGTTGTCAATTGCCCTCTGGAGCGCTTTCCTCTTAGCCGCTGTGCAGCTGGTGTACCACACGCATACACAGTATGTTAAGATGCTCTCAATTGAGCATCGATAAAAGGATAGCAGCAGTCTCTGGGTGATGGTACACAAAAATGCTGGAGAAACTCAGCGGGTGCAGCAGCATCTATGGAGCGAAGGAAATAGGTAACGTTTCGGGCCGAAACCCTTCTTCAGTCTCTGGGTGATGTTGTTCTTCCTGAGCACCCTCAGGAAGTACAGTCTCTGCTGGACCTTTTTCAGCAGCGCAGAGGTGTTCACGCTCCAAGTGTGGATTTCCTTCAGTTCCTCCATCACCCCAGATCCTCTGGCCACTAGTACATTAGGAAGATTCCCCCCCTCCCTTTACACGATGATTGACACATCTGTTGCCCTGGAGGTGGACGGGGGCGGCGACACACGGAGCCCCGCCCACTTCAACTGGTCTATGGCGCCGCCCCCTCTCTCGGTGATTGACGGCCCGCTCCCAGCGAACGACGTCATCCGCCACGCCCACACCCAGTAACCGACGTCATTCTCCCCGCCCCCCCCCAATGATTGACGGTCGGGACCCGCCCATTCCCAGCAGCGACGTCATCCACCCCGCCCACACTCGGCGAACGACGTCACACGCCCCGCCCATTCCCGCCGCGTCTGACGTCATCCGCCCCGCCCCCACCCCGTGACTGGCAGTCCAGGCCCCGCCCCCCCCGGCCCGGGTGATTGACGGCTCCGCCTCCTCGTTGTCTGCGGCGGTCGCCGCTGATGCTGGAGGAAGAAGGAGCCGGCAGTGGCGAAAACAACGAGCTGACCACCATCGGATCGACCCGACCCGACCCGACCCGACCCGACCCGGTACGCAAACATCGCCCTACCGCCAGCTTCCCCCCCTCCCTCCCTCCCTCCCTTCCGCTCGCTCGGGACACATCGACTGCAATTTGAACGCTCGACCCCGGCCGGAGTGCGCCTTCAGCCGGCCGCAGCGCGCAGGAAAGACCGCGGATCCAGCGGTGTAAGTAGGCCCGAGCCGCTAGGTTTGTCGTCAGGGTTGGGGAAAGGGAAACGCTGGGCCAAAGTCGGTGATGAAACCAGGAAGCAACAACTATAATTGTGTTTTCATACTTGCAAAAAACACACGGGTTTAAAATTGGGAAAGCAAAAGAAACAAATGTATGTTTCTGATCAAAACACCTCGCCACTTCTTTCCATGTTTTAAAATTGGGAAAGCAAAAGAAACAAATGTATGTTTCTGATCAAAACACCTCGCCACTTTCCATGTTTTAAAATTGGGAAAGCAAAAGAAACAAATCTGTATGTTTCTGATCAAAATATTTTAATTTTGGGGGGAAAATTTGCTGTACAGATCCCCTAAGCTATACATTCTGTGATTTTAAAAAGCCAGAATCTGCAGTCAGATAGCATGGATACAGGCCCTTCGGCCCAACTTGCCCACACCGACCAACATGTCCCATCTTCACTAGTCCCACCTGCCTGCATTTGGTCCATATACCCCTCCAAAACCTGTCCTATCCATGTGGGTACACAAAAATGCTGGAGAAACTCAGCGGGTGCAGCAGCATCTATGGAGCGAAGGAAATAGGTAATGTTTCGGGCCGAAACCCTTCTTCAGACCTATCTGTCCCTTCTGTCCTATCCATGTACCTGTTTAACAGTTTCTTAAATGTTGTGATAGTCCCAGCCTCAACTACCTCCTCCGGCAGCTCGTTCCATACACCCACCGCCCTTTGTGAGAAAAAGTTACCCCTCAGGTTCCTATTAAATCTTTTTCCCGCTCGCCTTAAACCAATGTGCTCTAGTTCTCGATTCCCCAACTCTGGGCAAGACTTAGTTTCAGTTTAGTTTATTGTCACGTGCACTGAGCTACATTGAAAAGCTTTTGTTGCATGCTAACCAGTCAGCAGAAATGCAACACATGATTACAATCGGGCCATTACAGATACATGATAAGTGAATAATGTTTAGTGCCAGGTAAGGCAAGCAAAGTCTGATCAAGGATAGTCCAAGGGTCACTAAAGAGGTAGATAATAGTTTAGGACCATATGTGTGATCAATATTTGACCAATTTATCTTTAAAAACTGAGATTTTCACTCATTTTGCTCGTGCTGTATTTTTCTATTTGTGGCAATGAATTCCACAGATTCACCACCTCTCCGCAAATGCAGCCTGACATGCCGAGTTCCTCCATCAGATTGCTTTGTGCGTGAGATTCCATCATCTGCAGTCTCTCGAGTCCCCTCTAGTTAGTTGCCTGTTTCCACGTTGGAGTTGAGGGCTGAGATCATAGGACACAAGAGATGTCGTGTCTATCATCAAATTAAGCTGACGATAAAACACAAACAGTTGGATTGCCTCAGCGGGTCAGGCAGCATCTCTGGGGGGAAAAGGGAATCGGTGAGGTTTCCGGTCAAGTCAAGAGAGTTTATTGTCATGCGTCCCAGATAGGACAATGAAATTCGTGCATGCTGCAGCACAACAGAATATTGTAGGCATAAATACAGATCAGATCAGTGTGTCCATATACCATAGAATATATACATAAATATACATAAATAAACAGATAAAGTGCAATAGGCTGTTATAGTTCAGAGTTTGTTTGAATAATCTGATGGCTGTGGGGAAGCAGCTGTTCCTGAACCTGGATGTTGCAGATTTCAGGCTCCTGTACCTTCTACCTGATGGTAGCGGAGAGATGAGTGTGTGGCCAGGATGGTGTGGGTCCTTGATGATGCCGCCAGCCCTTTTGAGGCAACGACTGCGATAGATCCCCTCGAAGGTAGGGAGGACAGAGCCGATGATGGACTGGGCAGTGATGAGACCCTTCTTCAGACTGAGAGTCGGGGGGGTGGGGGGGGGGGGGGAACGACAGATATAGAACAAATGAACGAAAGATAAGCAAAAAAAGTAACAATGATAATGGAAACTGGCCATTGTTAGCTGTGGGCTAAGTGGAAACGAGTTATACAGACAATGAAACTCGCCAGGATGACAGTGAATGACTAGAGTGACTTTGTTCACTGGCATCTCCTCCAACCTTATCAGCCATACCCGTTATTCCAGGTGTGGACTCTCGTACATCGGCGAGACTGGGCGATCGGTTCACCGAACACCTCCGCTCAGTCCGCATAAACCTACCTGTTCTCCCGGTTGCCAAACGCTTTAATTCCCCCACCCATTCCCACACTAACCTTTCTGTCCTGGGCCTCCTCCAATGTCAGGGTGAGGCCAAACGCAAATTGGAGGAACAGCACCTCATATTTCGCATGGGCAGCTTACAACCCAGCGGTATGAGTTTGATGTCTCTAACTTCAAGTAACCCTTGATTTCCCTCTTTCCATTGATTTCCCCCCCCCCCACCCGAGTTCTCCAACTAGTTTCACTGTCCTCTTGATTAATTTTACTCTTTGCAAGTCTCGTCGTCACCTTCCCCATAGTCAACAATGAACCAGTGTACAGTACTTTGAACATCGTCTGCTTTGATCTGTCCTTTTCACACCTCACATGCTCTTCCGTATCACTAGTTTCCCTCTCCCCTGCCTCTCAGTCTGAAGAAGGGTCTCGACCGGAAACGTCACCCATTCCTGCTCTCCAGAGACGCTGCCCGTCCCGCTGAGTTACTCCAGCATTTTGTCTTGGTTTCATGGCCCTCCAAAATATTCCAAATGGAATTTAAACTGGAGGTGGAGGAGGGAGGACTTAAGCCAGAAAGGGTTTTTGGGAAGAAAGAGTTACCTTAAATTTAGTTGCATCTGGTTGGGTAACTATGGTAGGGTGAAGATTATTCCATGCTTTAATTGTGCGGGGGAAGAACAAATTGCTGGACACATCTGTCTTGGTAGCTGGTATCTCAAATTGGATCGAATGCCCTCGTCTGCTTCTAATTGGTTTGGGTTTGGTGTAGGTCTTGTAATCTATGTCAAGCTGACCATTTGTATCTATCTTCGGTGTAAACCAGCATCTGCAGTTCCTTCCTACACATACGTTGAGTATGCTCTCTGTACACCTGGCCCATTGTTAGGATCTGATCCAAATGCTTAACTTGCTCTGTTCTTCCCTCACAGATTATCCTCTTGATCCAGACTCCAGGATATGACCGAGATGACGGCGTTGGAATCAATGATGGAGATGGGATTCTCCCAGAACAGGGCGTAAGTGTGATCCCAATCTTGCCTTAACCCCAGACAGGAGGCCACGTTTCATACGGATGGAAGTCCGTTCTGTTGCGTTGGTTGGCTCTTCCCATTGTCTCCCCCCCCCTCCTATCGGTTCCTACTGGGTGAACGGGCACAAAGTGCTGGGGTAACTCAGCGGGTCAGGCAGTATCTCTGGAGAACGTGGACAGGTGACGTTTCGGGTCTTCAGGCACCACAGTTCCGGCCATCACTTGCCAGGTTTTGTCCCACCCCCCCCCCCCCCCACCTCTTTCCCAGCTTTCTTCCCACTCTCTCCCCCAATTTTCTATGTTTCTAATTACAATGAGTCTGAAGAATAGTCCCGACCAAACCTATCCATGTTCTCCAGAGATGCTGCCTGACCCGCTGAGTTACTCCAGCACTCTGTGGAACGTCACCTATCCATGTTCTCCACAGATGTTGCCTGACCCGCTGAGTAACTCCAGCACTCTATGAAACGTCACCTATCCATGTTCTCCACAGATGTTGCCTGACCCGCTGAGTAACTCCAGCACTCTGTGAAACGTCACCTATCCATGTTCTCCACAGATGCTGCCTGACCCGCTGAGTAACTCCAGCACTCTATGAAACGTCACCTATCCATGTTCTCCAGAGATGCTGCCTGACCCGCTGAGTTACTCCAGCACTCTGTGAAACGTCACCTATCCATGTTCTCCAGAGATGTTGCCTGACCCGCTGAGTTACTCCAGCACTCTGTGAAACGTCACCTATCCATGTTCTCCAGAGATGCTGCCTGTCCCGCTGAGTTACTCCAGCACTCTGTGAAACGTCACCTATCCATGTTCTCCACAGATGCTGCCTGACCCGCTGAGTTACTCCAGCACTCTGTGTCTTTTATGTGAACCTGCATCTGTATTTCCTCGTTTCTACATCTACCGAGTGTCATAGTGACATAATGTGGAAACAGGCCCTTCAGCCCGCCTACACTAGTCCCACCTGCCTGTATTTGGCCCATATCCCTCTAAACCTTTCCCATCCATGTACCTGTGTAAATGTTTCTTAAACATTGTAATACTACCTGTCTCAACTACCTCCCTTGGCAGCTCGTTCCATACAGCCACCACCCTTTCCGTGGAAAAAGTTACCCTTCGGTTCAGAACAGTTTGATCAGTGACCAGTATTGTGTTCAGTTCTGGGCACAATGTTATAGGAAAGATGTTGTCAAGCTGGAAAGGGTACAGAGAAGATTTACGAGGATGTTGCCAGGACCAGAGGGTGTGAGCTACAGGGAGAGGTTGAGCAGGCTGGGACTCTATTCCTTGGAGCGCAGGAGGATGAGGGGTGATCTTATAGAGGTGTACAAAATCACGAGAGGAATAGATCGGGTAGACGCACAGAGTCTTTTGCCCAGAGTTGGGGAATTGAGGACCTAGGTTTAAGGTAAAGGAGAAAAGATTTAATAGGAATCTGAGGGGTAAGCTTTTCACGCAAAGGGTGCTGGGCGTATGGAATAAGCTGCCAGAGGAGGTAGTTGAGGCAGGGACCATCCTAACGTTTAAGAAACAGTTAGATCAGGGGTGGGGAACCTGCGGCCTTCTAGGCCATTATGTGCGGCCTTTTGAATGAATCCAAATTTTGTAGAACCAATCCTTTTATTTTTATTAATATGTTTTTGTTTGTCTTTTATTATTTTTATTTTAATCTTAAAATGAACCTATTTAAAATACCCAAAGAGTAAAAGAAGATAAAAAATAAAAAAAAAAACAAGTCTAGTTGAATTTTCTTGGATGCGGCCTTATTAGATTACAGCTAACTTAATGCGGCCTTCCGACATGAAAAGGTTCCCCACCCCTGAGTTAGACTGATACATGGATAGGACAGATTTGGAGAGACAGGGACCAAATGTAGGCAGGTGGGACTAGTGTAGCTGGGACATGTTGGCCAGTGTGGGCAAGTTGTTCCGAAGGGCCTGTTTCCACGCTGTATCACTCTATGACACTATGACCAGTGCCTATAAAGCCTCAGCTTTGTTTTAATGATGTTATTTTTGTGTTTTTTTTCCCAGGGAAAGGGCGTTGGCATTGTCAGGGAATCAAGGAATTGAGAAAGCCATGGACTGGTACGGAAGTGTTGTTCTCTCTCAGCTACTCGTTCCCTCAGGTACACAAAAATGCTGGTGAAACTCAGCGGGTGCAGCAGCATCTATGGAGGAAGGAAATGGGCAACGTTTCGGGCCGAAACGTTGCCTATTTCCTTTGCTCCATAGATGCTGCTGCACCCGCTGAGTTTCCCCAGCATTTTTGTCTACCTTCGATTTTCCAGCATCTGCAGTTCCTTCTTAAATACTCGTCCCTCAGGTCTGAAGAAGGGTCTCGACCCGAAATGTCACCCGTGCCTTCTCTCCAGGGATGCCGCCTGGCCCTCTGAGTTGCTCCAGCATTTAGTGTCTATCTCTGACCTCGGCCCATGGAGAGATACGCAATATCTTCCTTTCTCACCTCAAGGCCCGATGGATGGATGGATGGAGTCGGGGTGGGGGGGGGGGGGTGCGCCTGGCCCAGTGCGATGCCGTCGGCTCCATCCACCGCCGCTCCATGCAACTGCCGCAGGCTGCGCTCCATCCGGCCGCCCGCTGTAGTCGTAGAGAAACAGCACCGCAGATGCTGGTTTATGGGGGGAAACCAAAAAAATGACACAAAGTGCTGGAGTAACTCAGCGGGTCACGAAGCATCTCTGGAGAACGTGGACAAGCGACGTTTCTGGTCGGGAACCTTCTTCAGACTCGAGTCAAGTCTGAAGAGAACTCCTGACCATAAATGTCACCCCTCCATTTTCTCCAGAGATGTTGCCTGAACTGCCAAACCATGCTGTGACGCGTCACTATAAGATGCTTTGTACTCATGGGGAGGGTTTTTTGATAGGCACCGCAGTCTGCATCATCTCAGAGGCGGGGAGAGAGGGAGACGACTTCATTCAGCCCATCAGGTCTACTCCGCCATTCAATCACGGCTGATCTATCTCTCCCTCTCAACCCCATTCTCCTGCCTTCTCCCCGTTACCCCTGACACCCGTACTAATCAAGAATCTATCAATCTCCACCTTAAAAATGTCCATTGACTTGGCCTCCACAGATTCACCACCCTCTGATTTAAAAAAAAAATCCTCCTCGTGTCCTTTCTAAAGGTACGTTGTGTTATTCTGAGGCCATGACCTCTGGTCCTAGACTCTCCCACTAGTGGAAACATCCTCTCCACATCCACTCTGTCCAGGCCTTTCACTCTTGGGTAAGTTTCAATGAGCTCCCCCCCTCGTTCTTCCAAACTCCAGCGAGTACGGGCCCAGAGCCGTTAAACGGTCATCATACATCAGTCTGAAGAAGGGTCTCGACCCGAAACGTCACCTATTCCTTCGCTCCATGGATGCTGCCTCGCCCGCTGAGTTTCTCCAGCATTTTGTCCACCTTCGATTTTTCCAGCATCTGCAGTTCCTTCTTAAACATCATACGTTAACCCACTCATTCCTGGGTTCATTCTCGTAAACCTCCTCCGGACCCTCTCCAACGCCAGCACATCCTTCCCCGGATACGGGGCCCAAAACTGCTCACAAATGCAATGCGACCAGTGCCTTGTAAAGCCTCAGCAATACATCCCTGTGTTTGTATTCTCGTCCTCTCGAAATAAATGCCTGCCATTGTATTTGCCTTCCTCACTACGGATCTCACCTGCAAATTAACTTTTTGGGAATCTTGCACCAGCCCTTGGCCCTTTGCACCTCCGATTTCTGACTTCTGTGGAGAAAGATTTGGAATTTACTCCTTGGAGTGCAGGAGGCCGAGGGGTGATTTCTGAATTTCACTAGTCGATAGTCCAGGGGTGGGGAACCTTTTCATGTCGGAAGGCCGCATTAAGTTAGCTGTATCTAATAAGGCCGCATCCAAGAAACTTCAATTAGATATAGGATAATATATTTTTTAATCTTCTTTTACTCTTTGGTATTTTAAATAGGTTCATTTTAAGATTAAAATAAAAATAATAAAAGACGAACAAAAACATATTAATAAAAATAAAATGATTTGTTCTATAAAATTTGGATTCATTCAAAAGGCTGCACTTAATGGCCTAGAAGGCCGCATGCGGCCTTAAGGCTGCAGGTTCCCCACCCCTGCTATAGTTAGTGGTGTTTTATCTGTCATATATGCAACTGCACAGTAAATACCGTACCATATATTACAGATGCGGGCACCGCCATTACAGGCGCCATTGCCAAAGTCCTGAGTTCATGAATTGACGTCTCCCCTTGCCTTGCCCGGCCATCTTTGTGACCCAGGGGTGCTTCCTGCGGCCGACCGCAAGGCGCTCGAGGCATTACCCCGGTTCACCGTTCTACCCGTCCTTGCCCCCCTCGTGCCCGACGTCTCCGGCTCCCTCCCGGTTTACGCCGATCGCCGAGCCTTCAGGCGGGTTTCCGCTCCCACCGAACACGCGCCTTTAGACGGGGGTCCCGGTCTCGCCGGAGACCGCGGCATTCGAGCTGGGCCAGCCGGGCTCGGTCCGCGGCGGCAGAGCCGGGCCTGCTTTGCCGGCAGCCTCCCGGCCCGCTGCTTGCCGGCAGCGTGGGGTTTTGGTTTTGTCGTATGGTCTTTTAGACCTGCAGCTCCGTTGAGGCGAGCCAGGCCAACGTGTCATCGTCCAGGTCAATCAGACCTCGTTCACCATTCGGTGGCCGGTGTTTGGGGCAACTGGTGACTATGTGTGGGCTCCACTGTCTGTGTTGGGTCCCCACACTCGCAGGAGGCGCTGTCCACGAGGCCCCACCTCTTCATCGCTACTCCATAGCGTCCGACGCCTGTCCTCAAGCAGTTGAGGGTTGTCCACTGCTTTCGGGGGCAGGTCCTGGCCAGGGACGTCCATGGGGTCATTGATGTAATGGTGTAGCCTAGATGGTTACACCATTACATCTAGGCTACATCAATGGGTTTTGTGTCGGATCGGGAGTTGTCCTTGGGCCTGGCGATGGGCTGCTGGCTTCCACCCTAATACCCGTCTCTCCTCCCCCCCCCCCATTCCCAGGTTAATGGAGCACGAAGATGACCCCAATCTGGACGAACCCTACGTCCCACCGCAGGGCGATGTCCTGGGTACTGTGGAGAGATCGGAAGCCGAGGAGGCAGAGTTAACCTTCCAAGGCAAGTGTGAAAGCGTCGGCGGGGTTTTGGTTACCCGAGCGCCACAGTAAGCAAGAGGCCACTCCGCCCATCGCCCCTGTAGCTCAGTTCAGAGATACAGCGCGGAAACAGGTTCGTTCCCATCGCCATCTCTTCGGCTGCCCGGGCACACCGTTCAACTCCTCTCGGAGGTCGTGACCTTCGTTGGTCCGGCAAAAACGGGTAATCCAGACCGGCTCTGGAACTTAGTTTAGTTCAGGGAAACAGGCCCTTCGGCCCACCGAGTCTGCACTGACCAGCGATCCCCGCACACTAACACTATCCTATACACACGAGGGACAATTGACAATTTATACCAAGCCAATTCACCCTCAAAATTGTACGTCTTTGGGGTGTGGGAGGAAACCGGAGATCCCGGAGAAAACACACGGGGTGAACGTACAAACTCCGTTCAGAGAGCACCCGTAGTCGGGATCGAACCCGGGTCTGTGGTGCTGTAAGGCAGCAGCTCAGTGCATCCACTCTCTCCGGGCCTTTCACGATTCGGTACGTTTCAATGAGGCCCCCCCCCCCCCCACCTCGTCCTTCTAAACTCCAGCGACTACAGGCCCAGTGTCTTCAAACGCCCATCGGTTTCTTCAACCCCCCCCCCCTTCAGCTTCTTTACCAGCATCGTGAAGTGTTCCGCTCACCTAATCTGATTCTTTCCCACAGAAAATTCCAAACAAATCCAACAGAACGCATCGCTATCGGAGGAGGAGAAGAAGGAACAGCTCCGGAGGTAGGGGCTTTTTACCCACCCGTCCAATCCTGTGAGGAGCCCAAGCCAAAGATGCTGCCGTGGGAATAGTGTACGTCGGAGGACTTGGCCAAAAGAGCCTGTTGCCCTATGATTCCATGCCCCTAAACCTTCATCAGACTGGTCTGATGGCATTTCGAAATGCTTTTTCAAAGCTAGAGATTGTGGGATGGTGACGCGATACGAGAAGGGAAAGAAGAGGTGGGTGGCACAGTGGCGCAAGTTCAACAAGCTCATCGGGAAGGCCGGCTCCGTCCTGGGGGTGGAGTTGGAGTTGGATTCACGGAGTTGGAGGTTGGTCTTGGAGGGGGAGGATGCTCCTCAAACTGCGGAGCATCCTGGACAATACAGCTCACCCCCCCCTCCCTCGGTGACGCACTGGTCAACCTGAGGAGCACCTTCAGCAACAGACGGGTTCCACCAAGATGCAGCACAGAACGCCACAGGAGATCCTTCTTCCCTGTGGCTATCAAACTGTACAACTCCTCCCCCCTTCCGTCGTGGGGTAAACTGAGACTGACTCTCCCCCCCCATCCCAATCTTTGCACATCCCCCAATCCTGGACTTACCACGGCACTTTTAATTTCACGTTCCATGTATCTCCTTGTGTTTTATGATTAGGTGTGTAGGAAAGAACTGCAGACGCTGGTTTAAATCGAAGGGAGACACAAAATGCTGGAGTAACTCAGGGGGACAGGCAGCATCTCTGGGGAGAAGTAATGGGTGACGTTTCGGATCGTCAGACCGAAGGCTTCAGAGTCTGAAGAAGATTTGAGACCCCAAAAGTCACCCATTCCTTCTCCAGAGATGGACAAAATTGCTGGAGAAACTCAGCGTCTATGGAGCGAAGGAAATAGGCAACGTTTCGGGCCGAAACGTTGCCTATTTCCTTCGCTCCATAGACGCTGCCTCACCCGCTGAGTTTCTCCAGCAATTTTGTCTACCTTCGGTTCTCCAGCATCTGCAGTTTCTTCTGGAACCTTCTCCAGAGATGCTGCCTGTCCCGCTGAGTACCTCGTGTCTTACCTTTGTGTTTTACGACTGTGGGCTGGCCCACTTTCCCTCCGGGGACAAACAAAGTTGTTGCGTCGCGTGGCGTCGTGTCCTGTGCTGACGTTTGGACTACTTGTGGCCTCTTTCCGACCCCCCCCTCCGCAGGCTGGAGGAGCTGATGAAGCAGCGGCAACTGGAGCGGGAGGAGCGCGAGAAGCAGGACGAGGTGAACCGGGAGAAGCAGCGGCGGAAGCAAGGCCAGGAGCTCTCGCTCATCCGCCAGAAGCTGCAGGAGGAGGAGATGAAGAAGATCACCGAGGACAGGCGCAAGGAGAAGCTGGAAGACATCCGGGCCAAGTAACCAGACCGCGAGGGGGGGTGGGGTGAGGTGGGGGGGGGCGGGGTCATAAGCAATAGGAGCAGAATTAGGCCACTCGGCCCATCAAGTCTACTCCGCCATTCAACCCACGGCCGATCTATCTCTCCCTCCCAACCCCATTCCCCCGCCTTCTCCCCATAACCCCCGACACCCGCACTAATCAAGGTAGACAAAAATGCTGGAGAAACTCAGCGGGTGAGGCAGCATCTATGGAGCGAAGGAATGGTGACGTTTCGGGTCGAAACCCTTCGAAGAAGGCTGATCATCCCCAATCAGTACCCCGTTCCTGCCTTCTCCCCATATCCCCTGACTCCGCTATTTTTAAGAGCCCTATCTAGCTCTCTCTTGAAAGTATCCAGAGAACCGGCCTCCACCACTGCCCTCTGAGGCAGAGAATTCCACAGACCCGCCACTCTCTGAGAAAAAAAGTGTGTGTGGCCCCTGGTTCTGGACTCCCCCAACATTGGGAACAGGCTGAACTAGTATAGATGGGGCATGTTGGTTTGGGTGGGTAAGTTGGGCCGTGTTTCCACGCTGTGTGATTCTATGAAGCCCACCTTAGGCCTGTCTCTCCTGATTCCCCACCTCTGGGTTAAAAGACTCCGTGCGTTCTCCCTATCTGTCCTGTGGCTGAGTGGGCGCGGTTGAGTGAGGGGCTGAAGACGCACTCTGACGTGAAACCTCTGCCTCCCCTTTTGACCCCCCCCCCCCGCCGCCATTGACTCCATCTTTCCACCGCTATTTCAGGCAGAGAGTTCGAGAAAAGATCGAGAGAGACAAGGCGGAGAGAGCGCTGAAGGTGAGTGGAGGTCCTTCAATGGATGTACTTTCCTTGGCTGGGGTGTGTGTGTGTGTGGGGGGGGGGGAAGAGGTGTTGCCTCCTTGGTTACAGGATCTACACGTCAAGTTCCAAACACGACCCTCCACCCCCGGCTCACCCAAACTCCTGACAATGCAGGAAACAGGGTGGGTGCAGCGGTAGAGTTTCTGCCTCACTGCGCCAAAGGCCCAGATTCGATCCTGACCATGGTTGCGGCCTGTATGTGGAGTTCGCACGTTCTCCCAGTGAACGCGTCTTGGCTTTGCTCCTGGAGTGACTGGGCTTGTACAATACAATACAATACAATACCGTTTATTATCATTTGGACCTCAAATGAAGTTCAAACGAAATTTGGTTTCACTGGAATTTAGAAGGATGAGAGGATATATTTTTTTTTAATTTTTTTTTTTTTTTTTTTAAACAATATTTTTATTAGAAGCAAACATATTATAAAATATAGTAACGTGTTATAATAGAAAAAAAACTTTTCATATACATCAATCATACATTATTAAAATTGTCAATTGTCGATTAATTTTGCTTCTAGTATTTTTTTTTATATAGATAGAAAAAGAGAGATAGAGAGAAAAAAGAATTACAAATATTTTTTTTTTAAAAAGGAGGTGGAATGAATTACTTATAATACGTCATTGGAGATAAGTTCGTAGGTTATGAAATATAATTTTACATCTAATCCTGAGTTCAAGCTTCAGTTGGGTTCAGGATGAGAGGATACTTATTGAAACACATAAAATTATCAATGGATTGGACACGCTAGAGGCAGGAAACATGTTCCCGATGTTGGGGGGGGGGGGGAGTCCAGACCCAGGTGCCACAGTTTAAGAATAAGGGGTCGACCATTTAGAAACATATAGAAACATAGAAAATAGGTGCAGGAGGAGGCCATTCGGCCCTTCGAGCCAGCACCGCCATTCATTGCGATCATGGCTGATCGTCCCCAATCAATAACGCGTGCCTGCCTTCTCCCCATATCCCTTGATTCCACTAGCCCCTAGAGCTCTATCTAACTTAGAACGGAGATGAGGAAAATCTTTTTCACCCAGAGTTGTGAACCTGTGGAATTCTCTCCCTCAGAAGGCAGTGGAGGCCGATTCTCTGGAAGCTTTCAAGAGAGAGTTAGATAGAGCTCCTAAAGATAGCGGAGTGAAGGGATACGGGGAGAAGGCAGGAACGGGGTACCGATTGGGGATGATCAGCCATGATCACATTGAATGGCGGTGCTGGCTCGAAGGGCCGAATGGCCTACCCCCTGTACCTATTGTCTATTGCTCTGGTTTCCTCCCACGTCCCAAAGACGTGCGTGTTTGTAGGTTAATTGCCCCTCTTTTTAAATCGCCCCTAGTGTGCAGGGAGTGGATGAGCACGTGGGATAATGTAGAACTAATGGTGAGGGGGTGATCGATGGTCGGCAAGGCCAGCAACATAATCAACGACAAGGTCTCACACCAGCCACTCCCTCTTCTCCCCTCTCCCATCAGGAAAGAGGTACAGAGGTGTGAAAATGCACACCTCTAGATTCGGGGACAGTTTCTTCCCACATGTTATTCCAGGCAAGGCTGTGAACGCAAGGCAGGGCAACAGAACCATCCTATAACCAGAGAGTGGTCCTGACTTCCCATCTACCTCATTGGAGACCCTCAGACTATCTTTAATCAGATTTTACTGGAGTTTATCTTGCATTATACGTCATTTCCTTTATCCTATACCTGCACACGATGGCTCGATTGTAATCATGTATGGTCTTTCTGCAGAGTGGATAGCAGGCAACAACAAAAATGTCACTGTTCCTCGGTATAGGTGACGATACATTGAACTAAACTCAGTTGTGGATTTGATGGGCTGAAGGGCCTCTTTCCATTCTGTAGCTCTAAATTAAGCTGTGACTTTGTGGGCCCAAGGGCCTGTTTCCGTGCTGTAACTCTAAATTAAGCTGTGGGCCGAAGGGCCTGTTTCCGTGCTGTATCTCTAAACCGTGTCCCCTTTTCTTCCCACCTCCCACCCCAGTTTGGCGGCGGCCCCGTGGCCACCGTCTCTCCACCGCAGCCAACGCCAGCCGTCCCTCAGTCCAGCCAAGCAGCATCGGTCAAGAGGGAGTACGATGAATGCAGGCTACAGGTGAGTGCTTTACCACCGGGAGCCGGTAGAGGCGCTACCTCGCAGCGCCAGAGACCTGGGCGTCCGTACGTTTTCCCCGTGACCGTGTGGGTTTTCTCCGCTTTCCTCCCCACGCTCCAAAGGCGTACAGGTTTGTTAGTTGATTGGCTTCAGTTGAAATTGTAAATTGTCCCGAGTGTGTGGGATAGCGTTGGTGTGCGGGGATCGCTGGTCGGCACGGGCTCGGTGGGCCGAAGGGCCTGTTTCTGTGCTGTATCTCAAGTCTAATACTGTTGATCATCCCTCCCATGGGATAGTCCATGTCAGCTCAGGATCAGGTTAGACAGGTATATGGCTAGGACAGGTTTAGAGGGATATGGGCCAAACGCGGGCAGGTGGGACTAGTGTAGCTGGGACATGTTGGCCGGTGTGGTGGCAAGTTGGGCCTGTTTCCACGCTGTATCACTCTATGAATGAGTGGGAGCACAGCGGGTAGAGGCTCTACCTCACAGCGCCAGAGACCCGGGTTCCATCCTGACCTCGGGTGCTGTCTATGTGGTGTTTGCACAGTCTCACTGTGACTGCATGGGTTTCTTCCAGTGCTCTGGTTTCCTCCCTCATCCCAAAGACGTGCTGGGCTTTGCAGGTTGATTGGGGCCTCTGTAAAACTGCCCCTCATGTGCAGGAAGTGGCTGCGAAAGAGGGATAACATAGAACTAGTGTGAATCGATGGGCTGAAGGGCCTTTTCCCATGCTGTATCTCTAAACTAAGCTGTACTTTGTGTACAAACCAGAACAAATACTTCCTAAGGCACATTGTCTTCTATCGCGAGGAAGTTGATGTTTGGAGATGGCAAAGCATTTAGTATCTTTAAACACTAAAACTACTCATCCTCCCCACTCCCCCTTGTGAGATAAAACTGCTTGCTAACCTCAGTCATGCATCGCCCTTTAATTCTGTGCCTCCTTGTAGCCACCACACTAATTCACCCTCTGCTGCTCGAGGGTCTGAGCTACAGGGAGAGGTTGAGCAGGCTGGGACTCTGATCCTTGGAGCGCGGGAGGATGAGGGGGTGATCTTATAGAGGTGTACAAATCTTGAGAGGAATAGATCGGGTCTCTTGCCCAGAGTAGGGAATCGAAGACCAGAGGACATGGGTTTAAGGCGAAGGGGAAAAGATTTAATTGGAACTGAGGGTAACCTTTTCACACAAAGGGTGGCGGGTGTATGGAACGGGCTGCCAGAGGAGGTAGTTGAGGCAGGGACTACTGCAGCGTTTAAGAAACAATTAGACAGGTACATGGATAGGACAGGTTTGCAGGGATATGGACCAAAAGCTGGCAGGTGGGACTAGTGTAGATGGGACTTGTTGGTTGGTGTGGGCAAGTTGGGCCGAAGGGCCTGTTTCCGGGCCGTACCTCTACGCTAAACAAGCAGGTTTGTAGGTTAATTGGCTTCGGTAAAATCATAAATTGTCCCTCGTGTGTGTGTGTGTGTGTGCGTGTGCGTGCGTGTGTGAAAGTGCTAGTGTACGGGGTGATCGCTGGTCAGCGCGGAATTGATGGGCCGAATGGCTTGTTTCTGCACTGTATCTCTTAAACTATAAACTAAAAAGAAAAAAAGAGATTGTAAAAGTCAGCGGGTAAATGGGATACCAAGGAATGAATGAATAAGTTTATTGGCCAAGTATTCACACACAAGGAATTTGCCTTGGTGCTCCGCCCACAAGTGACGATGACATACAGTGACAGTTGGGAATGACACGTAAAGCATTAAACATTAATAATAAAACATTATCGATTCAACATGTGAATTAAATAAAATACCAGAGCAAAAGGAGGTTACAGATTTGTGGTTATTGAGTGGACTCATTAACCCTCTTGGTCTCAACCCCGTCATCCATTTTAAAGATGACCCCCGAGCTACTTCCCCCGGCAGGCAATTGCACCTCAGTGCAGCTGGTGAGAGAGTGGAATATCCGGATTGACAGGGAGGGGCAGTGCCGGTGGGGGTGATGGAGCTGGGAGACTGCCAGACAATCTCGGCTCCAGACACGAACCAAAACCAAAACTAACCGAGGAGCAGTTTCACTTTGGACAACGAGGCAGGGCGGAGTGGAACAGAACTCAGCCGGGTCGTTGCAAAGACCAGCAACGTGAAACATAAGGATTATATTTGAGATGCAAAGATTGATAAACATTTCAGAGAGCTCTGGTTTCCTTACAGACCACACCTGGAGTATTGTGTGCAGTTTTGAGGAAGGACATTCTTGCTATTGAGGGAGTGCAGCGTAGGTTTACAAGGTTTACAAGGATGGCGGGACTGTCATATATTATAGACAATAGATGCGGGAGTACGCCATTCGACCCTTCGAGCCAGCACCGCCAATCAATGTGATCATGGCTGATCATCCACAATCAGTACCCTGTTCCTGCCTTCTCCCCATATCCCCTGACTCCGCTATTAATAGAATGGAGTTGCTGGGCTTGTACACTCTGGAGTTTAGAAGGATATACGATTATTAAGGGTTTGGACACGCTAGAGGCAGGAAACATAGGGGAGTGAAGGGATATGGGGAGAAGGCAGGAACGGGGTACTGACTGTGGATAATCAGCCATGATCACAGTGAAGGCTGAATGGCCTACTTGTGTCTTGTGACACAGACAGCTGCTGCCTGGTCCCTTGGGTGTGAAACCAGTGGGGACATCTGTGGGGATGTGTGCAAGGTTCACGTCAATGAATGGTCACATGTCTGCGGCAATCGTCTTTTCTTTCCGCCCCCTATTTTGGGCACGAGCATCGCACGCAAACCTGCCCGACAAAACACACACACACACACACACGGACAGAGACACAGACACAGACACAGACACACACACACGCACCCGCACACACACACAGAGAGACACACACACACACACCCACGCACGCACCCACACACCCACGCGCACACACACACACAGAGACGCGCACACACACACACACACACACACAGAGACGCATGCGCAGACACACACACACACACACACCGAGACACACATGCGCACACAGACACACACACACAAACGCACACACACACACACGCACACAGACACACACACACGCACGCACACACACACCCACAGACACACACACACACACACACACACACACACCCCATGCAGGGGCTGGTGAATGCATCGGGAGGGAGACGGGAGAATTAATGAGCTCAAGCGATATCGGGCTGCTTTGTTTCCTTGGAAGAGCGTGGGGTTAGAAACAAAGTGGAAGCAAGCACCAGAAAGCAGGGTGGGGAGAAAAACAACAGGGTACAGAACGCAACTGGCATGAAACCAGAACGGTGCACAGTTCACCCTGTTCACCTGCTGCTCGCGTCAACCTTTGTGAGCTTTGAGGCCTTATTGTTTGCAATGACAGGACAAACCTGTGTGTTTTGATTGTGGCTCGACTGTAATCATGTATTGTCTTTCTGCTGACTAGACAGCACGCAGTAACAGCTTTTCACTCGACCTCGGTACACGTGACAAGAAACTAAACTGTAAACTCAGTCGCACAAAGTTTAGTTTAGTTTAGAGATACGGCGCGGAAACAGGCCCTTCGGCCCACCGAGTCCGTGCCGACCAGCGATCCCCGCACACTAGCACTACACACACTAGGGACAGTTTACAATTTTACCAAGCCAATTAGCCGACAAACCTTTGTTGAGCAGGAGTCTTTGTACAGCTGGAGGAAACCAAAGCACTCGGAGAAAACCCACGGAACTCATTAACAAATTCCATACAGACAGCACCTGTAGTCGGGATCGAACCCGGGTCTCTGGCGCTGTAAGGCAGCAACTCTACCGCTCTCATAGTCATAGAGTGATACAGTGTGGCAACAGACCCTTTGGCCCAACTTGCCCACACCCGCCAACATGTCCCATCTACACTTGAACGACCTGCCTACTCACACACTAGGGACAATAACAAGCCAGTTAACCGACAAACCTGCACGCCTTTGGAGTGTGGGAGGAACCCGAAGCCTCCCTGAGAAAACCCACGCAGGTCGCGGGAGAAAACGTGCAAACTCCGTAGAGACAGCACCCGTAGTCAGGATCAAACCCGGGTCTCTGGCGCCGTGAGGCAGCAACTCTACCGCTGCGCCACCGTGCCGCTCGCCGGCTCCTCCCCGAGTCTCTGACGCACTCGAGGCAATTTACAGCGGCCGGATAACCCACCCGCACATCCTTAGAAACACGGGAGGACGCCAACGTGGTCACAGGGAGGGCCTGCAAACTCCACACAGACAGCACCGGAGGTCAGTATCATTAGTTCTGGGAGCAGAATACGGCCCATTAAGTCTACTCCGCCATTCAATCGCCTTTCGCTCTCAATCCCAAAGGCGTACAGGATTGTCAGCGAATTGGCTTGGTATAAGTGTAAATTGTGCCTAGTGTGTGTAGGATAGTGTTAATGTGCGGGGATCGCTGGTCGGTGCAGACTCTGTGGGCCCTAGGGCCTGTCCACTCTTTATCTCTAAACTAAAGGGCCTGTCCAACTGTACGAGGTAATTCAAGAGCTCTCCCGAGTTTTAAAAAAAAATCAAGCTCGTGGTAAGCATGTAGAATGTACGTCGGAGCTCGTGGACGTCTCGTAGCGGCTCGTAACGCTAACGGCAGGTACTCGTGAAACGCGGTAAGCTCGCGAAGTTTTTTCAGCACTGTGAAAAATGTCCACGGAGCCCCGAGTACCTACGAGCGGCTATTACCGTAATTCTCCGAGTTCGTATCAGGGGAAACTCGGGAGAACTCTTGAATTACCTCGTACAGTGGGACAGGCCCTTAAACAAATACGTGTGTGTGTGTATATTCCCTCTCAATCCCATTTCCTGCCTTGTCCCCATAACCCCTGACACCCAAACTAATCAAGGGGCAGATATCAGCTCCTGGGGGTGGTGGTGGGAGGTTGCACATGGGAGTCATGGGCGGGGAGGAGTGTGGGCTGTGAGACAATAGGTGCAGGAGTAGGCCATTCGATCCTTCGAGCCAGCACCGCCATTCAATGCGATCACGGCTGATCATCCCAATCAGTAACCCCGTTCCTGCCTTCTCCCCATATCCCCTGACTCCACTATTTTTAAGAGCCCTATCTAGCTCTCTCTTGAAAGCATCCAGAGAACCGGCCTCCACCGCCCTCTGAGGCAGAGAATTCCACAGACTCACAACTCTCTGTGAGAAAACGTGTTTCCTCGTCTCTGTTCAAAATGGCCGACCCTTATTCTTAAACTGTGTGTGGCCCCTGGTTCTGGACTCCCCCAACAGCTGCTTGCTTTTGACTGATCTCTCCCTCCTCATCCTCCCACCCTTCATCCCCATCTCCCTCTCTCTCTCTCCATCTTTCCCCCCTCACTCCCCCTTCCTTCTCTCCTTTCCCCTCTCTCCCGCCTCCCTCTCCCCTCTCTCCCTCTCTCCCTCTCCCTCCTCCCCGCGACAGATCCGGTTGCTGGACGGGACGCAGCTCACACAGTCCTTCAAGAGCAGGGAGCAGCTGGCTGCCGTCAGGCTGTACGTGCAGCTCCAGCAGCAGGAAGACACCGACAACTTCAACCTCATGACGTCCTTCCCCGCAAAGTCTTCTCTGAAGAGGACATGGAGAAGCCCCTTCAGGAGTTAGGTAACCGCGATGTTCCTTTATTAATTATCATAGCTACAGATGTACGGTGATTTATTTTGCATACCATTCTGTAAAGTTCTTAAGGTCTAGAGTCTCTGCCACCTAATCCCATTTTCCTGCCTTCTCCACATAACCCTCGACACCCTGTTCTAATCAAGAATTTGTCTATCTCTGCTTTAAAAATATCCACCAACTTGGCCTCCACAGCCCTCCGTGGCAATGAGTTCCACAGATTCACCGCCCTCTGCCTAAAGAAGTTCCTCCTCTCCTCCTTTTTAAAAGAGCGCCCTTTAATTCTGTTCAAGAAGGAACATAGAAACATAGAAACATAGAAATTAGGTGCAGGAGTAGGCCCATTCGGCCCTTCGAGCCTGCACCGCCATTCAATATGATCATGGCTGATCATCCAACTCAGTATCCCGTACCTGCCTTCTCTCCATAACCTCTGATCCCTTTAGCCACAAGGGCCACATCTAACTCCCTCTTAAATATAGCCAATGAACTGGCCTCGACTACCCTCTGTGGCAGAGAGTTCCAGAGATTCACCACTCTCTGTGTGAAAAAAGTTCTTCTCATCTCGGTTTTAAAGGATTTCCCCCTTATCCTTAAGCTGTGACCCCTTGTCCTGGACTTCCCCAACATCGGGAGCAATCTTCCTGCATCTAGCCTGTCCAACCCCTTAAGAATTTTGTAAGTTTCTACGAGATCCCCTCTCAAGCTCCTAAATTCTAGAGAGTATAAACCAAGTCTATCCAGTCTTCATAAGACAGTCCTGACATCCCAGGATGCTGGAAAATCCTAGGATGTCAGGACTGCAGATGCTGGAAAATCGAAGGTAGACAAAATTACTGGAGAAACTCAGCGGGTGCGGCAGCATCTATGGAGCGAAGGAAATAGGCAACGTTTCGAGACGAAACGTTGCCTATTTCCTTCGCTCCATAGAGGTCGCAGACCTCCATAGAGGTCGCAGACGCAGAATTAAAGGGCAGACAAAATCACTGGAGAAACTCCCGCTGAGTTTCTCCAGTAATTTTGTCTGCCCTTTAATTCTGCGTCTGCGACCTCTGGTCCAAGCCTCGCCCACCAGTGGAAGCATCCTCTCCACATCCAAAGATAGACCCAAAAAGCTGAGTAACTCAGCGGGACCGGCAACATGTCTGGTGACGTTTCGGGTCGAGACGCATCCACTCTATCTCTGCAAGTTTCAATGAGGTCCCCCCCCCCCCCCCCCCCTTCAACCTTCTAAACTCCAGCGAGAACTGGCCCAGTGCCGTCAAAACACTCATCACATGCTAACCCACTCATTCCTGGGATTACTCAGCGGGTGCAGCAGCATCTATGGAGCGAAGGAAACAGGCAACGTTTCGGGCCGAAACCCTTCTTCAGACCCGAAACGTTGCCTATTTCCTTCGCTCCATAGATACATAGATACATAGAAAATAGGTGCAGGAGTAGGGCCATTCGGCCCTTCGAGCCTGCACCGCCATTCAATATGATCATGGCTGATCATCCAACTCAGTATCCCGTACTGCCTTCTCTCCATACCCCCTGATCCCTTTAGCCCACAAGGGCCACATCTAGCTCCCTCTTAAATATAGCCAATGAACTGGCCTCAACTACCCTCTGTGGCAGAGTTCCAGAGATTCACCACTCTCTGCGTGAAAAAGTTTTTCCTCATCTCGGTCTTAAAGGATTTCCCCCTTATCCTTAAGCTGTGACCCCTTGTCCTGGACTTCCCCAACATCGGGAACAATCTACCCAAGGATATTAATAAAAGATTTGCTCAATTTTACCAGAATCTATACACATCTAAAACGTCAATAGACAATAATAAAATCTCAGAATTTTTAGATAATTGTAATCTACCACAATTAGAACGCAGGGAACAAGAGGAACTGGGAGCACAAATTACTTCTAAGGAGATAGAAGACACAATAAAAACACTAAAAAATGGAAAAACACCAGGACCAGACGGATTCAGTAATGAATTTTATAAATCTTTTTATGATATAGTTACTCCACGATTACAAAAAATGTATACATATGCTTATAAAGAGCAAAACCTACCTGAAACACTAGCGGAATCAACGATCATATTAATACTTAAAAAAAGATAAAAATATAGAAGAACCAGGATCATATAGAGCTATTGCTTTGTTAAATACGGATCAGAAAATAATAGCAAAAACATTAGCCAATAGATTAAGCAAGTATGTTAGTAGACTAATACATGAGGATCAAACAGGATTTATACCTAAGAGACACTCATTTAATAATTTGAGACGTTTGCTTAACATAATGCATTCACATAAATCTTATGACGAAGAGTTAGCTATCATCTCACTGGACGCAGAAAAAGCGTTTGATCAAGTAGAATGGGACTATATGATCAAAGTATTGCAAAAATTCCAATTGGGAGAAAACTTTATTGCATGGATAAAACTACTATATAACAAACCTACGGCTAGAATACTAACTAATAATATATTATCTTCAAATTCGAATTATCTAGGGGCAACAGACAAGGATGTTCACTATCACCGCTGTTATTTGCTTTGGTAATTGAACCCCTTGCTGAAAAAATAAGAACACACTCGAATATTCACGGTTATAACACAAAATATTCAAACAACAAACTATCCCTATATGCTGATGATGTACTACTGTACATCACAAAACCACAAATTAGTATACCAAATATATTAAACTTAATTGAGGACTTTGGATCCTTTTCAGGATATAGAATAAATTGGAACAAAAGTGAAATTATGTCGATTAAACCAAAAGACTCAACACATCTCAGGAAATTCCCTTTTAAAATAGCTATGGAAAAATTCAAATATTTAGGAATTGAGATTACTAGAAATTACCATGATATGTTTAAAGCTAATTATAATCCCCTACTTAAGAAATTAAATAATCTGATTAAATTTTGGAAAACACTTCCGATGTCCTTAATAGGTAGGATAAATGCTATAAAAATGATTTTCTTACCACAAATCCTTTACCTATTTCAATCAATACCTATATATCTCCCAAAAAAGTTTTTCAAAAAACTGGACTCAGACATTACAAATTTTATATGGGATTACAAATCCCACAGAATACAAAGAACACACCTTAACAAACGAAAAGAGTTGGGGGGTCTAGCGCTCCCTAACTTTATGTATTATAACTGGGCAGTAAATATTAAAAATATGATTCACCTGCTGGACAATTCTGCCCAGCAGGTGGACTGGATTATAATGGAAAAAGGGGATTGCTCCCCGAATAATATAGGAGCGATTATTCTCTCTCCAATAAATTTGAATAATAAAAATTATAATAAAAATCCAATTATATATAGCACTATTAGAACATGGAAGCAAATAAAACAGAATCTAAAATTAAGAAACCTATCTCTCTTAATACCAATAGTCAATAACCCATCGTTTAAACCTTCAATCATAGATAAAGCATTTATACAATGGGAAAGAATGGGAATTAAAAACGCTCGAAGATCTGTATGAATTAGAAAAATTACTATCATTCCAACAACTACAACTGAAATATAATTTGAAAAATAATCAATATTTTAAATATATACAAATCTGTGACTATTTGAAAACACACACAAAAGATTATTATAATATGCCTTCCGACTTACTAGATGAAGCAATGAAGACAAAGGCGGAATCAGTTAATTTAATATCATACTTATATAATATCATCTTAAATATAGAAATACCCACAACAGATGGATTAGAAGAGATTGGGAACAAGATCTAGGTATAAAAATTTCAAAAGAGAGTTGGGATAATCATTTATTACAGGTGCATAAATGCTCGATCAACGTACGACATACGCTTATCCAATTTAAAACATTACATAGATTATATTATTCAAAAACCAAACTAAATAAAATCTTTCCTAACGTCTCACCAATCTGTGATAAATGTATATGTCAAGAAGCTACCATAGCACATTCTTTTGTTTTTTGTACAAAAATCCAAAAATTCTGGTTTGAAATATTTGATATTTTTTCAAAATTAATCAAAATAAAACTGGTACCAAAACCAGAATGGATTATTTTTGGAAATATCGGAAGGTATTCCTGAATTAAACGTGTATCAGAAGAATTTACTCAATTATGGCTAATAATGGGAAAAAAGCTTATACTTAAATTCTGGAAAAATGCGCCCACACCAACAATAAAAATGTGGACATCAAATATGTTGGAAACATTACATCTGGAAGAGATGAGATTCCTCCTAGTAGGCAAAGTAGATCAATTTCAAAAGACGTGGTCTACGTTTTTGGACCTATTACAAGCATGAGGTGCAATAGTAATTTAGAAAAACAAATAAATAAATAAAAGGTATCTGGACCTGGTAATGGGAGGTAAAATAAAAACAGACTTGGTTGGTAGTTCCTTCTCTATGAAGTATGGTATAAGAGTTATAATAGAGCGATTGTTCCTTCTTTCTTTCTCTTTTTTTTTCTAGGGTCTATTTTCTAACTTTACTTCCTTCTCTAACCTCTTCTCTAAGGGGCTTTCTTTTCCCAACACTCTTTTGCACTTCACAACCTTTGGCACTTTCTTCACTTTTCTTACTTCTTTCTTTTTCTTTCTTAAAGTTTAAAAAAATGAAGCGGTACAAAAATGTATTAATATATACGTGTTGTACATTACTGTAATCTACCGTACTTCTAAAAAATAAAAAAAATAAAAAAAAATAAAAAAAAACATCGGGAACAATCTTCCTGCATCTAGCCTGTCCAACCCCATAAGAATTTTGTACGTTTCTATAAGATCCCCCCTCAATCTCCTAAATTCTAGCGAGTATAAGCCAACTATTGTAGATGCCGCTGCACCCGCTGAGTTTCTCCAGCATTTTTGTGTACCTTCGATTTTCCAGCATCTGCAGTTCCTTCTTTAACACATTCCCGGGATCACCTCCTCTGGACCCTCTCCAGAGCCAGCACATCCTTCCTCAGATTTTTTAAGTGTATCGCTGCTGGCAAATTCATATCACTGCATGTGATGAATAAAATTGACTTTATTGACTTTGAAATGGGGCCCAATTTGTGAACGGCTCGGTAGTAATCAGGCATTGTCTTTCCGCTGACTGGTTAGCTCGCAACCAAAGAGCTTTTCACTGCACCTCGTTGCACGCGCGACAATAAACTAAACTGCACTCAACTTTTCCAGGTCTGGTACCTTCTGCGGTCCTGATTGTCTGCAAGAAGTGAACACAGCCGGGGAACCTCCTTCACCACCGCACTAACTTGGCGCCGTGAAAAAAAAACAACCCGCCTTGGAGGGACGGGGAGGGCGTAGCCAGAGTCACTTGCCTGAACGTACACAGTGCCTACGAGTGTGCGCACCTGCCATCTCCAGGGCTTTACCCGTGCACGGCCTGCCCGCCTTTAACTAAAGACTTGTTTGTCTCGAGATAAAAAGCAAAAAGCGAAATAAAAAGTGTAAAATTTTTTAAACCATCTAGCCGCCTCATTCAATGCGTAGCTAGCCCTGGCCGCGGGGGAGGAGGGGGGCTGATTCGACCCGCTGATCACCCGCGGAAGTTCAATTTCAATTTAATTGTTAGTGTACGCTGGTGGGCGTGGACTCGGTGAGCCGAAGGGCCTGTTTCCTCATTGTGCCTCTTCAAGAAAATGTACTAGATCAGCCATGATCGAATGGCGGAGTGGACTCGAGGGGCCGAATGGCCTAATTCTGCTCCTATGTCTTATGGTGACACCTGGAATGGGGTTAGAAAGGAGAGATAGATCAGCCGTGATTGAATGGCGGAATAGACTTGATGGGCTGAATGGCCTAATTCTACTCCTATCAATAGACAACAGGTGCAGGAGTAGGCCATTCGGCCCTTCGAGCCAGCACCGCCATTCAATGTGATCACGGCTGATCATCCCCCAATCAGTACCCCGTTCCTGCCTTTTCCCCATATCCCCTGACTCCGCTATCTTTAAGAGCCCTATCCAGCTCTCTCTTGAAAGCATCCAGAGAACCTTCCTCCACCGCCCTTCTGAGGCAGAGAATTCCAAGTCCCGATCAGGTCGAGATCGGTCGGCCTGGGGTGACATTTTCGGGGGGGCTTTCAAGCTCACTCTCGTAGTTTTGTCCGGATTGAGGGAGGTGCCCGACAAGCAGTTGCTGGAAAATTGTTGGTAGACCTGTACCAAGTTCATAAGTGATAGGAGCAGAATTAACTCCCGTTCCATGTGGTACGCCCCTTGGGAGAGATTACTGCTAGGATGAGTGGCACTGTGTGGTGACGATCCCTTCATCACAGTTCCAGGCACTGTTGGAGAATTGGGGGGTGGGGGGGGTTAGACAAAAATGCTGGAGAAACTCAGCGGGTGAGGCAGCATCTATGGAGCGAAGGAATAGGTGACGTTTCGGGTCGAGACCCTTCTTCATTCACATGTTAGAACACACTGACTGCATCAACTATCCTCCCCGTCCGCCTTTCCCTGGAGATACATCGACAATAGGTGCAGGAAGCAGGCCATTCGGCCCTTCGAGCCAGCATCACCATTCAATGTGATCATGGCTGATCATCCCCAATCAGTACCCCGTTCCTGCCTTCTCCCCATATCCCCTGGCTCCATAAGCCCGAAGAGCTCCATCTAACTCTTGAAAACATGCAGTGAATAGGCCTCCACTACCTTCCGAGGCAGAGAATTCCACAGATTCACAACTGAAAAAAGTTTTTCCTCATCTCAGTCCTAAATGCCCTCCCTACCCCTTAAAAGGGCCCGACCCGAAACGTCACCTATTCCTTCGCTCCATAGATGCTGCCTCACCCGCTGAGTTTCTCCAGCATTTTTGTCTACCTTTGATTTTTCCAGCATCTGCAGTTCTTTCTTAAACATTGGACAATCGGGGAAGTGTAACCGGTTGGAAATGCACAGTTTCTGAGTTTAATGAAGATTAGTGCTGAGACCAATTGAAAAGTAGTGGCCGCCTGGTAGAGTTGCTGCCTCGGCTCCAGAGACCTGGGTTCGATCCCGACTCCAGGTGCCATCTACGGAGTTTGTACCTTTGTCCCTGTGACTGCGTGGGTTTTCTCCAGGTGCTCCGGTTTCCTCCCACACTCCAACGATGTACAGGTTTGAAGGCTCGTTGGCAAAGTTAAGTTGTAAATTGTCCCTGGTGCGTTTAGGATCGCGTTAGTGTGCGGGGATCGCTGGTCGGTGGGGCCGGAGGGGACTGTTTCTGTGCCATGTCTCTAAACTAAACTAAGTTCCAGAGGCTGTCTTGGATTATCCGTTTTGCCGGACCACCAGAGGTCACGGCCTCCGAGAGGAGAGGGCCGAGGGGCCGAGATACTGGACGGCAAAGTCGGCTGTGGGAACGGATCAGCCGGCTCCGGCCAGGCCGGAGTTCCAGAGCCCCGGCCGCGGGGTGGGGGGGCTAATTCGTCCCGCCGATCAGCCGCGGAAGTTAAATTTCAATTTCAATTTAATTGTTAGTGTACGCTGGTGATCGCTGTGGGCGTGGACTCGGTGAGCCGAAGGGCCTGTTTCCTCGTCGTGCCTCTTCACGAAAATGTACTAGATCAGCCATGAGCGAATGGCGGAGTGGACTCGAGGGGCCGAATGGCCTAATTCTGCTCCTATGTCTTATGGTGACACCTGGAATGGGGTTAGAAAGGAGAGATAGATCATCCGTGATTGAATGGCGGAATAGACTTGATGGGCCGAATGGCCTAATTCTACTCCTATCAATAGACAATAGATGCAGGAGTAGACCATTTGGCCCTTCGAGCCAGCACCGCCATTCAATGTGATCATGGCTGATCATCCCCAATCAGTACCCCGTTCCTGCCTTCTCCCCATATCCCCTGACTCCGCTATTTCTAAGAGCCCTATCTAACTCTCTCTTGAAAGCATCCAGTGAACCGGCCTCCACCGCCCTCTGAGGCAGAGAATTCCACACTCACCACTCTCTGAGAAAAAGTGTTTCCTCGTCTCCGTTCTAAATGGCTTACTCCTTATTCTTAAACTGTGGCCCCTGGTTCTGGACTCCCCCAACATCGGGAACATGTTTCCTGCCTCTAGCGTGTCCAAGCCCTTAACAATCTTATATGTTTCAATGAGATGCCCTCTCATCCTTCTAAACTCCAGAGTGTACAAGCCCAGCTGCTCCATTCTCTCAGCATATGACAGTCCCGCCATCCCGGGAATAAATAGGAGCAGAATTAAATCTAATCAAGGCCACTCTGCCATTCAATCATGGCTGATCTATCTCTCCCTCCGAATCCCATTCTCTGCATAACTCATACCCGTACTAAATCAAGAATCTTATCTATCTCTGCCTTAAAGGGCGTGCTGGAGGGCATAGCGTTAAGATGAGCGGGGCAAAGTTTAAAGGAGATGTGCGAGGCAAGTTTTGTTTACAGAGGTCAGTGGGTGTCTAAATAAACACGCTGCCAGGAGTGGAGGCAAATACGATGGTTTCATTTTAGAGATATTTGCATAGGCATGTGGATATGGATCACGTGCAGGAACATAAGAGTTAGTCTTGGCATCATGCCCGGCACAGACATTTTGGGCCGAAGGGCCTGTTCCCGTGCTGTACTGTTCTATATGTGTTTCCACGGTACGAGTTCATTCCAAGTGCTCTCCCGAGTTTAAAAAAAAAATCAAAGAATGAACGTAGCGGGTACGTCGGAGCTCGGGGACGTCTCTTAGCGGCTCGTAACGCTAACGGCAGGTACCCGGGAAGACTCGCCAACGGCAGGTAGGCACGGGAAGACTCGTGAAGATTTTTCGACATGTTGCGTAAAATGTCCACGAGAGCCCCGAGTACCGACGAGCGGCCATTACCGTAAATCTCCGAGTTCGAATCAGGGGAAACTCGGGAGAACTCTTTGGAATGAACTCGTACCGTGGGAACAGGGCTATCAGGTGGCAGAGAACTTGAAGCCGTGTCTGTGAGAAATAGCGGGCGGCACGGTGGCGCAGCGGTAGAGTTGCTGCCTTGCAGCGCTTGCTTGGTGCCAGAGACCCGGGGCCGACGCCAACTACGGGCGCTGTCTGTACGGAGTTTGTACGTTCTGCCTGTGACCTGCGTGTCTTCCCCCCCCCCAAAATCTTCGGTTTCCTCCCACACTCCAAAAATCTACAGGATTGTAGTTTAATTGGCTTGGTTTAAAATGTAAAATTGTCCCTGGTGTGTGTAGGGATGGTGTTAGTCTGCGAGGATCGCTGGTCGGTACGGACTCGATGAGCCGAAGGGCCCTGTTCTCTAAACTAAACTGAAGGATGCTGGGTTTACAACTCAGCTCCGGGTTGCCATTTCTGCGATAGGTGTTCGTACCAACTCATTTTCAGAAAGTCACTGCGACTTAATTTTTACTTGGATCAAATTACAGGTGTGGCTTGCCATGCAGAACATACTCTGGAGCCCTGATTAGCACGAACACACACACACACACAATGAGTCCTATTGTTGATACGGCGGGCGCCCTGTCCGAAATGCTCGAGCCTTGAGAATCCGGCGGAAAAAATATACAGTCCTTTCCTCATGGTTTTGCCCCAGGAGGGAGCGGGATTTCACCCAAGTCTCCACCATTTGCCGTCTGCACTGTGGGTCAGGGTTCACCGCTCTTCCGGCTGTGGTGTGTTCTCATTCCTTCGGCCGAGATTTATTAACGGGGTCGACCAATACTACCAGGCCAAACGATAGCAGCCTGCCACAAGAGAGGGAGGAGCTCGTTAAAAAATGACTGCATCGATATTTAGAGTATTATCATGTCATTAGAGTGATACAGGGTGGAAACTTGCCCACTTGCCCAACTTTGCCCACACCGGCCAACATGTCCCCATCTACACTAGTCCCACCTGCCTGCGCTTGGTCCATATCCCTCCAAACCTGTCCTATCCATGTAGCTTTCTAACTGTTTCTTAAACAGTTGTGATGGGGTGGGAGATTGCAACCTTCACATGGTCCGCCCTGCTTCGACAAATACATAGATACATAGAAAATAGGTGCAGGAGTAGGCCATTCGGCCCTTCGAGCCCTGCACCGCCATTCAATATGATCATGCTGATCATCCAACTCAGTATCCCGTACCTGCCTTCTCTCCATATACCCTGATCCCTTTAGCCACAAGGGCCACATCTAACTCCCTCTTAAATATAGCCAATGAACTGGCCTCAACTACCCTCTGTGGCAGAGAGTTCCAGAGATTCACCACTCTCTGTGTGAAAACGTTTTTTCTCATCTCGGTCTTAAAGGATTTCCCCCTTATCCTTAAGCTGTGACCCCTTGTCCTGGACTTCCCCAACATCGGGAACAATCTTCCTGCATCTAGCCTGTCCAACCCCATAAGAATTTTGTACGTTTCTATAAGATCCCCTCTCAATCTCCTAAATTCTAGCGAGTATAAGCCAAGTCTATCCAGTCTTTCTTCATATGAAAGTCCTGACATCCCAGGAATCAGTCTGGTGAACCTTCTCTGCACTCCCTCTATGGCTATAATGTCCTTCCTCAGATTTGGAGACCAAAACTGTACGCAATACTCCAGGTGTGGTCTCACCAAGACCCTGTACAACTGCAGTAGAACCTCCCTGCTCCTATACTCAAATCCTTTTGCTATGAAAGCTAACATACCATTCGCTTTCCTTCACTGCCTGCTGCACCTGCATGCCTACTTTCAATGACTGGTGTACCATGACACCCAGGTCTCGCTGCATCTTCCCATTTCCTAATCGGCCACCATTTAGATAATAGTCTGCTTTCCTGTTTTTGCCACCAAAGTGGATAACCTCACATTTATCCACATTATACTGCATCTGCCAAACATTTGCCCACTCACCCAGCCTATCCAAGTCACCTTGCAGCCTCCTAGCATCCTCCTCACAGCTAACACTGCCCCCCAGCTTCGTGTCATCCGCAAACTTGGAGATGTTGCATTCAATTCCCTCGTCCAGATCATTAATATAAATTGTAAATAGCTGGGGTCCCAGCACTGAGCCTTGCGGTACCCCACTAGTCACTGCCTGCCATTGTGAAAAGGACCCGTTTACTCCTACTCTTTGCTTCCTGTTTGCCAGCCAGTTCTCTATCCACATCAATACTGAACCCCCAATACCGTGTGCTTTAAGTTTGTATACCGTGTGCTTTAAGTTTGTAAGTTTTTAAGTGCAATCAACCCGGTGTGCACAATCAAATAAGATCCAATAGAACAAGTTGTCCTACAACTTTAGGCTGTGCACGCCACACGCAAGAAGAAGAAACAGTTGTGATAGTCCCAGCCTCAACTACCTCCTCTGGCAGCTCGTTCCATACACCCACCACCCCTTGTGTGAAAAAGTGACTCCTCAGATTCCTATTGAATCTTTCCCATATGTCGACTGGTCCTTGATTCCCCAACTCTGGGCAAGAGATTCTGTGCGTCTACCCGATCTATTCCTCTCATGGTTTTATACACCTTTATAAAATCGCCCCTCATCCTCCAAGGAATAGAGACCCAGCCTATTCAACCTCTCTGAGGTAGACACAAAATGCTGAAGTAACTCAGCGGGTGAGGCAGCATCTCTGGAGAGAAGGAATGGGCGACGTTTTGGGTCGAGACCCTTCTTCAGACTGATGTCGGGGAGAGGGCGAGACAGGGATAGAATGTAGTCGGAGATACTAAGACTAGTGGGAGAACTGGGAAGGGGATGGAGAGAGAAAGCAAGGGCTATCTGAACTTAGAGAAGTCAATGTTCATACCGCTGGAGTGGAAGCTGCCCAAGCGAAATATGAGGTGCTGTTCCTCCAAATTGCGCTGGGCCTCACTCTGACAATGAGGAGTCACAGGACAGAAAGGTCAGTGTGGGAATGGGAGGGGGAGCTGAAGTGCTGAGCCACCGGGAGATCAGGTAGGTTAACACGACTGAGCGGAGGTGTTCAGCGAAACGATCGCCGAGCCTGCGCTTGGTCTCGCCGATGTAGAGAAGTTGACACCTGGAACAGTAGATGAGGTTGGAGGAGGTGCAAGTGAACCTCTGCCTCACCTGGAAAGACTGATTGGGTCCTTGTGTGTGAGAGGGAGAGGGTCTGTGTGCGTGTGGGGGGGGGGGGGTGAGTGTGTGTGTGCGTGGGGGAGAGTGTGAATCTGTGTGTGAGGGTGAGTCTGTGGAGGGGGAGTGGAGGTGAGGAGGGTGAGTGTGGGAGAGTCTCCGTTGCCGCGCTTACTCTCTCACTCACCCACTCACACTAACACTCACTCACTCACAGCTAACACTCACATTCACCCACACACTCACCCCACTCACTCACACACATACACACACTAACACACACCCACACTAACACACACTCACACAC
>JAXLNO010003607.1:0-103197 GCA_038087875.1 Malacoraja senta
GTAAGGTCATAAGGACTAGGAGTAGAATTAGAATTAGGCCATTCAGCCCATCAAATCTACTCCGCCATTCATTCAATCATGGCTGATCTATCTCTCCCTCCTAACGCCATTCTCCTGCCTTCTCCCCATAACCTCTGACACCCGTACTAATCAAGAATCAAGATCCTCCAGTACTTTTTTTTGCTCAAGATTTCAGCATCCGCAGCCTCTTGTGTCTCTGAGCAATGTTCTGAAATGCTTAACAATCGATCAATGGAAGAAAGGGTCAAGGCATTGGGTCTGGGGACTGCAGGCTCGCTCAAGCTGTCAAGAAGAGGGCAAGGATTTTAAAATGCAAGCATTGCCTGATTGGGAGTTAACGTGTATGGGTAACAAAATACACGGTTGAGTTGAAGGTCCATCGCTGCTTACAGAGTATTGCAGTGAATTCCAACTTTGTGCAAAGCCGCAGAGTGTACAGAAATAATATTGGAGTTCACTGCTGTTACTGGCAAAGAAAAGACCACTAGAAAGTTCAGAGATACCTTCTGAGGTCAGCGCTATAAATGCCCAGATTATTATGATAATGACTTCAAGGGCTTGCAATGTGAAATTTGGGGATGGATATCATTGTAGTGATTGAAAATTAATTAGATGCAGAGTAACAAAAGGGGTGAGTATCATATAACCCCCTGTGGAGAAGGTCACTTATTCTCTCCAGCATATTTGGAAGAACTTGTTTCTCATTAGTGTCTCCAGCCTGCATAAATTGGTGAGACAATATTCACCCTTTTGTTGCCTGAAGCTGAAGCTTCATAGCCATAAACTGCTGTTGTCAGATCAAACAGAAACTAATTAGATGAATGCAAAAGGCAATGGAATTTTAAGAATCTCCTGGCGTGGGGATTTGTCAAGGCTCTACCGTGATTGACTCCAGGCTCTGCGTACTCAATGCTTTGCATGCAAGATTTTCAACCTATTGCCTTTTTTTTTTCAACGTCCTCCTCTGATACAAGCCTCCTTGTACATCAAACAAACATCAGAACTGCTTTCATGCTGAGCGGTAGAGAAACCGAGGAAATTGTTGCAAAGTGGAGTATTCTGAGAGCTCCACCGACAACCAGCCTTTCCTGATTCTGATTAGGAGCGTGAGGACATTGATGCAAAAGCTGCAGCCAGGCTGGGGAACCATGTCGGGCAGGTCTGTAAGCAAAACGGGATGACTTGTTCACACAACCTCCATCGCTATGCAGCAAAATTATCTCGGCTAAAGCAACAATCTAATTGCCTTTTGATTCAGTGCATTTATTTAAAAATATATTTCCATTCCATTGTCTTAAATTTAAAAGAAGAATGTGTTTCGAAACACAAGTTCAAATAACTTGCAAATGTAAAACATAGAACAGCACAGGAACAGGCCCTTCAGCCCACAATGTCTGTGCTGAACATGATGCCAAACTAAAGTAATCTTTCTGCCTGCACATGATCCATATCCCTCCATGCCCTGCATATCCATGTGTATATCTATAAGCCTCTTAAACGTCACAATTGTATATGCTTTCACCATCCTCCCTGGCAGTGCATTCCACAGATTCAGCACCCTCTGTGTGTAAAAAAAAAAACTTGCCCTTAACATCTAACTTAAACTTTGCACTTCTCACCTTAAAGCCATGCCCACTAGCCTTAAGGTTCTGACTATCTACCTTATCTATGCCTGTCATAATCTTATACTCTATCAGATCTCCTCTCAACCTCCCGCAGATTGGGTCATTTACAGTTAGTCATATAAACATATTCTGGAATTAGATATATTTATTTTAAAATGATCGAGACTATGGATTGCTGTCAATAACCCATTGAATTGACTAATGTGAAGGGATCAATATCTTTATTCCTCACTCAGTCTGGACTGTATTTGACACCAGGATTGATCCAGTTAGCCCATCAGGCTCCAGGAAATAATTATTTGGTTAGTTTGCTAGATGTTGTGACTGAATTAAAAAAATAATTGGGCTGGAGAAATTAGACATTGGCTTCTTTTTTTCGACATTTTTCAGACTCTTCTTCCCGATGGCAGGAGAGAGATGAGAGTGTGGCCAGGGTGGTGTGGGTCTCTGATGATGCTGGCTGCCTTTTTGAGGCATCGCCTCCTGCAGATCCCTACGATGGTGGGGAGGTCAGTACCTGTGATGGACCTTCAATGGTGGGGAGGTCAGTACCTGTGATGGACCTTCAATGGTGGGGAGGTCAGTACCTGTGATGGACCTTCGATAGTGGGGAGGACAGTACCCATGATGGACCTTCGATAGTGGGGAGAACAGTACCCATGATGGACCTTCGATAGTGGGGAGGTCAGTAGCTGTGATGGACCAGGCAGTGTCCACCACTCTGTATTCTCCCTCATTCCTGGGCGTTCAAGTTGGTGAACCAGGCCGTGAGGCAACCAGTCAGTATGCTCTACCTTACTCCTGTGGAAGTTGGAGAGACTATTTGTTGACCATTTGTCTATTCTGAATCTCCTCGCCAGCCCGCCGCATAACCCAGCAACAGCGTGTTCCAAAGCATAGAGCTGGTTCAGTCCCCGTGTTACGTACGTTCCACCAACGTGGCAGTGTTGGTAGCAGGGTTGTGTGCAGGACATTGGCAGAGTACCCGTGTGAATGGCTCCATGCATCCCCCGCCCAGTCTGTCTACCAGCCTGGCACTGCGTTACATCGGAGAAGTGCCACAACTATCCTGCTCCGTTTCACAACCCACTTTAGCTCGTTATGAAGACAATAATAGTGCAAGACATCTTCAGAATGAAGATAATGTGGAATTTATTTTACCAGAGGGTGGTGAATCGATGGTATTTATGGCCACAGACAGCTGTGGAGGCCAAATCAATGGGTATTTTTTAACATATTGACTGATAGATTCATGATTAGTATGGGTGTCATAGGTTACAGTGAGAGGGAGAGATAGTTCAGTCATAATTGAATGGTGGGGTAGAATAAATGGACTGAATAGCCTAATTCTGTTCCTTATGGTCTGGCTTTGATAGGAATGGTTTAGAGGGATATGGGTAAATGCAGGCAAATAGGACTACCTTGGTTGGCATGAATGTGTTGAGCTGAAGAAGGGTCTAGACCCAAAATGTCACCTATTCCTTCTCTCCAGAGATGCTGCTTGTCCCGCTGAGTTACTCCAGCTTTTTGTCCATCTCATTGTTAGTCTGAAGGACTTGTTTCCTGGCTGAATGACAGACTCTATTTCCCTCCAAGGATGTTGTCTGACATGCTGAGTTTCAGAGACCAAAGAGGTTTCTAGTTAGAAAAGCTGCATATGCGCAAGTATATAAACCGTAGGCGTCCTGATATTTCACTCCAGTATCTCTTTGTGGCATCATTTTATTTTCTTGTTTCCCCAGATTAAATTGACCTAGATAATGTGTGAAGGTTAAGATGAGCTGTTTGTGATTATGTGAAGTTTTCTGACATTTGCTGCACATACATTTCACACTGGTGATGTTATAACTCAGATCAGACGTGGCCTAGTTAGATTATACTCCAGCAGTCGGGACACAGCTGGAAACAAGGCAACAGGGCATGGAATAGATGGAATAAGAAATGCCATTCATAAAGCAGATGCAGAAATCTGAAGCAGACAGCAAATTGCTGGAATAACGCAGCAGGTCCAGAACCAGGGGACACTGTTTAAGAATATTTAAGTCATTAAGAACGGAGACGAGGAAACACTTTTTCACACAGAGAATTGTGAGTCTGTGGAATTCTCTACATCAGAGGGTGGTGGAGTCCAGTTCTCTGGATACTTTCAAGAGAGAGCTAGATATGACTTTTAAAGATAGCAGAGTCAGGGGATATGGGGAGATGGCAGGAACAGGGTACTGATTGTGGATGATCAGCCATGATCACATTGAATGACGGTGCTGGCTCGATGGGCCAAATGGCCTACTCCTGCACCTATTGTCTATTGTCTATCTGTGGAGTAGAGGGATGGTCAACGTTTCAGATACTGATATAGGCAGGATTCCTCACAGGGTGACTCAGTGAGGGGCAACCTTCAACATGAGGGCCACTGGTTGTTTCAGGGTGGTGGGGGGGGGGGGTTGCATTGTGTATTAGCCCCTCCCCACCCAAGGACCAGCACAGGAACCATTGGGGTCATGAGTCTCTGTAACTGCCCAGCTCCTTAGCCTGCGACTGATGCAGACCTTCCTGCTTCCTAAGGCCAGAGCTGGCAGGACACACAACCATGGCAGGGGCAGCATTGCCACGTTTATCTTAATATCTTGTATCAGAGAGGGAGGCCATTCAGCCCACTGGGTCTGTGCTCGCCCATCAGACCTGGGTACATGTGACAGTAATAATCCTACAGCAGTAAGCCCGTCTCTCATACGCTGCAACCCTGCCACTCACCCATCCCAGGGGAATCAGCGGCATGTTTTGTGTAGGAAAGAACTGCAGATGCTGGTTTAAATCTAAGATAGACACAAAATGCTGGAGTAACTTAGTGGGACAAGCAGCATCTCTGGAGAGAAGGAATGGGTGACATTTCGGGTCGAGACCCTTCTTCAGACATGTTTTGGCGTGTGGGGGAAAATCAGACTCCCCGCGGAAACCCACAGGGACGTGCAAACTTCACACAGGCAGCACCAGAAGTCGGTATTGAAGACGACAGCAGCACTAACCGCTGCATGGCTTTGCCCCGCATTGTTAATGTTCACCATGTGTATCTTCTTCTTGCGTATGGCGTGCACAGCCTAAAGTTGTAGGACAACTTGTTCTGTTTGATCTTATTTGATTGGGTTGGGTTGATTGCATTCGTCGAAACAGGGCGGAACATGTGAAGGTTGCAATCTCCCACCCTACCATGTGTATCTGATGGGGTTTGAGTTCCCTGATTGAGGAACGTAACAACAGAAGCCAGATATTCTTCAGGAGCATCCATAGTTTTAAGCACTCAACAGAATCTATCAATTACCAACAATCTATGACAGAAGCAATTTATTCCAATAGCAACTTTGATTGAATTTTTTTAAATTAATCTTGATCAAGATGACATGACAATCGTATTCTTTACCATTTCTTTCCATGGTCTCCTGCCAGAGTCTCCACAAACAGCGCCTCCACCAGTGGCAAATATCCAATCCTCGAGCAACCACAAGTTCTGGATTGCTTGGTGGAGAGGTCTCACAAAGACCAGGTTGTTGACCAGTGTGAGGATGGGTGTGGAGCAGCAGTGCGCAGTTGGGCTGCAGACCCCGATTTCCCATCCCTTTCAATTAACAGAAGGAAAGTAAAGGGAAATGGGCCATGTGGTTGATGGGGCCAGCACACGGGAGACCTGTGGGGGCAGCCCTGGTCAACACAGGGAATACATTTAAAACTCAATTAAATGTTGCCAAATACAAAGGATTCTCATGTAGCTTTAAGGCGATGGAGTCATAACCAACAGGGAGATAATTGACCTCACTCGGAGATGCAACAAACTGCAGATGCTGGAATCTCGAGCAAGTCGTGCAACATCTGTGGAAGGAATGGACAGACAATGTACCTGGTCGGGACACTTCAGACTGATGGAGTAGGGGGGAGAAAGCTGGATAAGAGGTGGGGATGAGGTAAAGGCTGGCAAGTGATAAGTGAATACAGGTGAGGGGGAGAGTGATTAGATTGTGAAGATGTTGGTGGGGGGTAAAAACATTGCATGGTGAATTTTTACACACGTTCTTACTGAGGTATTGATGACTTTAGTATTTAACACACTCAACTGATAAGGTATCAAGCAGAATATCTCAGAATATCTCCAGAGTTACAAAGTGATTGTGTTACTGATGGCAGTCTGTTGCATCTTTAGATTTAGTTTAGTTTAGAGATACAGCACAGAAACAGGCCCTTCGGCCCACCGAGTCCATGCCAACCAGCGATCCCTGTACATTAACACTATCCTACACACACTAAGGACAATTTACACATACACCAAGCCAATTAACCTACAAACGTGTACGTCTTTGGAGTGTGGGAGGAATCCGAAGATCTCCGAGAAAAGCCATGTGGTCACGGGGAGAATGTACAAACTCCGTCCAGACAGCACCCATAGATGGGCTCGGACCCGGCTCTCCGGTGCTGCAAGCTCCGTAAGGCAGCAACTCTACCACTGTGCCACCGTGTTGCCCTTAGGTGAAAGCAGATTGAATCAGAAGGAAGTTACTGTCAGTGTTCTATTCTTTATGAGGACAGGAGTGAGGAGCATCTCCTAATGGCAAGGCCTGCTGAAGAATCTCTGCTCAGGGCAGCGTACAAACCCAAAGGCCAGGACCTTCTGCTCAAGCCCTGTGGCGTTCTGGATCACATCAAGAAATATTTTATTCTGGCAGCGTCTGATTGGGAGGAGCCTTGGGAAGAGAGGGCTAGTAGACTGAGAGGAAAGACCATCCCTGGCTCCTGACCTGCTGATGAGTGGGGTCATGGATTAGGGTCTGATGGGGGAGGTGACTGCCTTTGGTTGATGTTGTTAAGGTTGTTGTTTTGGTGGGGCACATCAGGGGATGCTTTATCTAACCGTCTGCCTATCGACCCCCCCCCCCCCTCACATGTGCTTGGCTATTACCTGACTTGCTTTGTCCGGCCTCTCCTCTCTCCCAGCTTTCTATTCCTCTCCCCTACAATCAGACTTAAGATGGGTCCAGACTAAAAATGTTACCTATCCATGTTCTCCAGAGATGCTGCCTGACCCACTGAGTTGCTCCATCACTTTGTTAATTTTGTTTAGCTCCACTAGTCTATTCTACTTCTCTTGCTGTTTGGTAGCACGCTCAGTTCTATCTTCAGTTAATGGTATTTACTATGGCTGATGTAACAGTGAAGTGTCAAGTAACTAATCTCCTTGACATTGTAGTATTTGTTCTGTAATGGGATGAATGAATTGTGGGCTAAACACATATGGATCTACTTTCACCAGTTAAACTGTCAGAAGCGACGGCAGGACATGACCAGAGGAGCGGGCTGGATATATACAGAGCGGTCAATACTAGAACCAGCAAGTAACCCAACTATTTAGTCAGTAAGGAAAGTCTCCGATCAAAATACGAAATTGATTGATTGAAAGATGCAGCATGTTAACAGGCCCCTCGGCCCACCGAGTCCATGCCGACCATCGATCACCAGTTCACACTAGTTCTATGTTATCCCATTTTCTCATCTTTGGATAGAAGGAATGAGTGAGGTTTCAGGTCGGAAGAAGAGCCTCGCCCCGAAAGGTCACCCATTCCTTCTCTACAGAGATGCTGCCTGTCCCGCTGAGTTACTCCAGGAGGGTCTGTCTTCGTGAACGGATCCAAGCCTCCCTCGGTGAATTCACAATGACCCACTGCGCGCGGAGGAGTGTGTGACTGCTTACCTGGGGCCATGTTAACATGCACGCAGTTCCTTGTTCAGAGCGAGTTCCTGACAAACTCCTCCCCTCTTTTGCAGGTGGTGCTACTCGTCAGCTTCATCATGGTGAAGGCCGGGTACAGCTTCTCCGACAAGCCACTGAAGGAGCAGGGAGCAGACGATGGCTTTGATAACATCCCCCTGATCACTCCGCTGGATGTCAACCAGCTAGAGCAGCCCCTTCCTGAGAAGGTATGTAGACATCCAGTCAGTACACAGACCCCATGTACACAGGCCCCATGTACACTGGCCCCTGTGCCCTGGGAGAACTTCGATAGAGCATTCTGTGACATCCCGAATCTCCTCAATGTGCGTGCGCAGGAAGTGGAGGCGTTGAAACATAGAAAATAGGTGCAGTAGGCCATTCGGCCCTTCGAGGCTGCACCGCCATTCAATATGATCATGGCTGATCATCCAACTCAGTATCCTGTACCTGCCTTCTCTCCATACCCCCTGATCCCTTTAGCCACAAGGGCCACATCTAACTCCCTCTTAAATATAGCCAATGAACTGGCCTCAACTACCTTCTGTGGCAGAGAATTCCACAGATTCACCACTCTCTTTACCAACTCTTTACCACCATTTTATCATTCAATAATGAAGTTTGAATGGGGGAGGGATTGGCAGAATGTGAGCGAGACGGCTTGCTGGAGTTTGCTGGAAGCTGACAGGGAGATGATTCTCGGCCTTCCCTGGGTACCTGGTGCCAGGTGCAGCACAGGAGCAGAGCCGTCAGTGGTTGTTCTCATCCGTGACGGTGGCACCAATGTGGCTTTGCCGTCCCTTTCACATCCATCTATTACTTTGCTGTAAAAAAGGACACGGAGTGCTGGAGTAACTCAGCGGGACAGGCAGCATCTGTGGAGAACATGGATAGGTGACGTTTTGGGCCGGGATCCTTCTTCAGACTGATTGTAGGGAGAGTGGGAAAGACAGCTGTGAGGACAAAGCGTGGTGGGTAACAGGAGGAGGGGACAGTCTTGACAGGAAGATGGCTGGAACAAACAGATTAAAGCAGCAGGTGTAAATTAAAGGGTTGAAGAGCTGCAAATTGTGAACCCGGAGTCTGTTTGTGTGACAGTTTCACTCCTGACTCTCGAGAGTTAGGGCGAGGAAACAGAAATATTGTCTAATGGGGCAGACCCATGGGCATTTGATGAGTCATTGTGTCATACAGCATGGAAACAGGCCCTTCGGCCCAACTTGCCCACACTGATCAACATGCCCATCCACACTAGTCCATTTGTCTGCATTGGGCCCATATCTCTCTCAACCTTTCCCATCCATGTACCTGTCCAAGTGTCTATTAAATGTTGTCATAGTACCTTCCTCAACTGCATTCTCTGGCAGCTTGTTCCATATACTCAATCAACTCTGTGTGTGAAAAGGTTATCCCTCGGGTTCCTGTTAAATCTTTCATGTCTCCTTAAACACATGGTTCTTGATTCCCCCACCCTGGGTAAACGAGTGTGTGCATGAATCCTACTGCACTCTGGTGCTGGCTGGAACTGACCTGTGCACCTGTCCACTGCAGGTGGTGGTGAAGACTAGGACCGAGTACCAGATCCAGCAGAAGAAGAAGAGGAAGCTGCATATCCCTGGCATCAAGAAGCTCAACATCAACTTCTACGCCGAGTTCTCTGAGAAAGTGAAGGTAATCTGCACCACCCGCCGCATGTCCAAACGTTCTGCCCCTTCAGTCCTCGCTCTGCCGCTGGACCATTAGGTGACCTCCTCACGGGCATTACTGGATATTCCCCCTAGTGGGAGAGTCTAGGACCAGAGGGCAAAGTCTCAGAATAAAAGGATGGCAGAACATGTCCCGAAGGCTGTGTTGCCTACCCGGTGCTAGGGTTAAGGATATCTCTGCGATGCTGGAGAGAAATTTGCAGAGTGAGGGGGAGGATCCAGTGGTCGTGGTCCATGTGGGGACCAATGACATAGGAAGGACGAGGAAGGAGGATCTGCTGAACGAGTTTGAGCAGTTAGGGAATAAATTAAAAAGCAGAACCTCGAGGGTACTGATCTCCGGATTGCTACCTGAGCCACGGGCCAAATCGGCGAGGGTACGAAAAATTAAAAAGCTGAATGCGTGGCTCAAAGACTGGTGTGGGAAAAATGGGTTTGGTTTCTTGGGCCACTGGCACCAGTACTGGGACAGGGGGGATCTGTTCTGTAAGGACGGACTTCACCTGAACGGTGCTGGGACTGGGGTCCTGGCAAATCATATAACTAGGGCAGTAGAGAGGTCTTTAAACTAAGTAGCGGGGGGGAGGTATCAAGGGGGGTAATAACGGCAGGGGTAGAGGAAATAGAGCAGGGTATCAGTGGGGAAACGGAAAATCAAAATGTGACAGGAGGATCCAGAATGTGTGAAGATAAAGCTCTAGATGTAAAAGGGGCAAAAACAGAAAGGAAGGGTAGTAAAAATCATCTGAAAGTGCTGTATCTAAATGCACGGAGTATTCGAAATAAGATAAATGAATTAACGGTGCAATTAAGTACATATAGTTATGATATCGTGGCCATTACGGAGACATGGCTGCAAGGGGATCAGGATTGGGAGTTAAATATAGAGGGGTACTCGACAATTAGAAAAGATAGACAGGAAAGAAAGGGAGGAGGGGTGGCCCTTTTAATAAGGGAGGGAATAACGGCAATAGAGAGGAAGGATATTGCGTTGAAGGATCAGGATAGTGAAACAGCTTGGGTACAGATAGAGAATAACAAGGGGAAAAAAACACTAGTGGGTGTAATTTATAGACCTCCAAATAGCTGTGACGCTGTTAGTCAGAACATAAATCTGCAAATAGTTGACGCATGTAAAAAGGGAACTGCTGTAATCATGGGGGACTTCAATTTTCATATTAATTGGGCAAACCAAACTGGGCAGGGTAGACTAGAGGAAGAGTTTATAGAATGTATTAGAGACGGGTTCCTAGAACAGTATGTCACAGAACCGACAAGGAGGGAGGCAATCTTGGATCTGGTCCTGTGTAATGAAGCAGGATTAATTAAAAATGTCATAGTTAGGGACTCGTTGGGAACAAGTGACCACAATATGGTCGAATTCCATATTCAAATAGAAGGAGAGCAGGTTGAAACTCAGGCTAGGGTACTTAGTCTAAATAAAGGGGATTATGAAGGTATGAGGACTGAGCTGATCAAAGTTGACTGGGATAGCAGACTCAAGAATAAGACGGTACATGAGCAGTGGTGTACGTTTAAGGATCTACTGTATAACCTTCAAGAAAAATTTATTCCTATGAAGAAAAAAAGGGGTAAGGGAAAGAACAGTCAGCCATGGCTCAGTAAAACTATAAAGGATAGTATTCGGCTGAAGGCAAGGGCATATAAGGTAGCTAGAGATAGTGGGAGGGTAGAGGATTGGGAAGCATTTAAAGGTCAGCAAAAAATAACTAAGAGATTAATTAAGACGGGGAAAATAGACTATGAAAGGAATTTAGCGAACAACATAAAAACTAATAGTAAGAGTTTTTATAGCTATATAAAAAGAAAAAGGGTGGCTAAGGTGAACGTTGGTCCATTGGAGGGTGAGACTGGAGAGTTGTTGGTGGGGAACATGGAAATGGCAAAGGCATTAAACGAGTATTTTGTATCAGTCTTCACCATAGAAGACACAAAAAATATTCCAACGCTGGATAAACAGGGGGCGGTAGGAATGGAGGAGCTAAATACTATTAAGATCACCAAGGAGGTGGTATTAGGGAAATTAATGAGACTGAAGGAGGATAAATCCCCTGGGCCTGATGGATTACATCCAAGGGTCTTGAGGGAGATAGCGGTGGGGATTGTGGATGCATTGGTGATAATTTTCCAAAACTCCCTGGAGGCAGGAACGGTCCCAGTGGATTGGAAAATGGCCAATGTAACACCTATATTTAAAAAAGGAAGTAAACAGAAGGCGGGTAACTATAGACCGGTTAGTCTAACATCGGTGGTGGGTAAAATGTTAGAGACAATTATTAAAGAAACACTAACGGGGCACTTGGATAAACATGACTTCATCGGACAGAACCAGCATGGTTTTGTGAAGGGGAAGTCCTGTTTAACGAATCTGCTCGAATTCTTTGAGGAAGTAACAACCCGGGTGGATAAAGGGGAACCGGTGGATGTGGTATACTTGGACTTCCAAAAGGCTTTTGACAAGGTGCCACATAAGAGACTATTGCTAAAAATAAAAAATTATGGGATTGGGGGTAATATATTAGCATGGGTAGAGGATTGGCTAACAAATAGGAAGCAGAGAGTGGGGATAAATGGTTCATACTCGGGATGGCAACCGGTAACTAGCGGGGTTCCGCAAGGGTCGGTGCTGGGACCCCAGTTGTTCACAATTTATATAAATGATTTGGAGGAGGGAACCAAGTGTAATATATCAAAATTTGCGGACGATACAAAAATGGGAGGAAAAGTAGGGGATGAGGAGGATAGGAAGAGTCTGCAAAAGGATATAGATAAGCTAGGTGAGTGGGCAACAACTTGGCAGATGAAATTTAATACTAATAAATGTGAAGTCATTCACTTTGGGGAAAAAAAATGATAGGGCAAGTTATTTTCTAAATGAGGTGGAGCTGCGTTGTAATGCAACGCAAAGGGATCTAGGGGTAGTAGTACATGAATCACTAAAAGTTAGTATGCAGGTGCAGCAAGCAATCAGGAAGGCCAATGGAGTTTTGGCCTTTATTGCTAGGGGGATTGAGTATAAAAACACGGAGGTCTTGCTGCAGCTGTACACAGTATTAGTGAGACCACATTTGGAATACTGTGTACAGTTCTGGGGTCCATACTTAAGAAAGGATGTACTGGCCCTGGAGGCAGTGCAGCGAAGGTTTACAAGATTAATTCCTGCAATGAGGGGATTGACATATGAGGAAAGGTTAAGTAGGCTGGAACTCTACTCTTTGGAGTTTAGAAGAATGAGAGGCGATCTCATTGAAACATATAAGATCGTGAGGGGCCTTGATCGGGTGGATGCACCGAGGATGTTCCCAATGATCGGGGAAACTAGAACTAGGGGACATAGTTGTAGAATAAGAGGGGGCTCTTTTAAAACTGAGATGAGGAAGAACTTCTTCACCCAGAGGGTGCTTAATTTATGGAATTCACTGCCCCAGGGAGCAGTGGAAGCAGAAACATTAAATATATTTAAGTCTAAAATAGATGGTTTTTTAGCTGCCAAGGGGATAAGGGGCTACGGGGAGAGGGCAGGGATATGGACCTAGGTATGGTTAGTATAGTAAGACCTGAGTGATCTCCTGGACAAGTGTCGATCGCCTGGATTGGGGTCGGAGAGGAATTTCCCGGATTTTTTTCCCGAATTGGACCTGGGTTTTTATCCGGTTTTTTGCCTCCCCCAGGAGATCACGCGGTTCTTGGGGTGGAGAGGGGTGATAGCGATATAAAGGGGAGGGTAGTGTCTTGTGTTCTGTGTCTTGTGTCTACTGTTTGTGGGTAAGGGTGTCTGTTTAGTGTTCAGCCATGAGCGAATGGCGGTGCGGGCTCGATGGGCCTGGTGGTCTACTCTCGCACCTACTTTCTATGTTTCTATGTTTCTATGATGCACTTTAGAAAGGAGATGTGATGGAATTTCTTTAGTCAGAGGGTGGTGAATCTATGGAATTCATTGCCACAGACAGCTGTGGAGGCCAAGTCAGTGGGTATTTTTAAAGCGGAGATTGATAGATTATTGATTAGCAAGGGTGTCAGGTGTTATGGGGAGAAGGCAGGAGAATGGGGTTGAGAGAGAAAGATGGATCAGTCATGATTGAATAGTGGAGCAGACTTGTTGGGCTGAATGGCCTCACTCTGCTCCAATGTCTTATGGTGTTATTTGCTTTGATTTGTGCAGCTGACAGGGCTGATCCTCATCACCATGGCCTTCCTTGCCTGCCTCTTGATGCTGGTCATGTACAAGGCCTTCTGGTACGACCAGCTAAGCTGCCCTGAAGGATTTGTATTTAAGGTAAGCCGACATCAGCGTTTCTGTGACTTCCAGCATTACCATACTGATTAGAGACATTGATTGATTGAAAGATACAGCATTGAAACAACCTCTTTGGCCCACCGAGTCCATGCTGGCCATCGATCACCCCTTCACACTGGTTCACAGGACTTTGGTGTATCCACATCTGCAGTACTGGATACAATTTGTAGATTTTCCCTCCTGGTTTAAGCATTGATTTATTGCGTTGGGGGGAGTTCAGGGAAGATTCACTAAGTTAATTGCAAAATCAAATAAATATTATTGCAAGCATTTTTGACGTGCTCGTTGGATGGAATACAGCAGAAAGAGAGGTTTCGTTGAAATGTAAACGGCTCTGAGGGAGATAGGCAGGTGGGTTGGAAGGAACTGCAGATGCTGGTTTACACTGAAGATGGACACAAAATGCTGGAGTAACTCAGCCGGACAGGCAGTTTAAAGTAGGTGTTGATTTTATCTCCTAGTTGTGAAATGTAGAACAAAGGGTTTAAGAAGGAACTGCAGATGCTGGAAAATCGAAGGTACACAAAAATGCTGGAGAAACTCAGCGGGTGCAGCAGCAACTATGGAGCGAAGGAAATAGGCAACGTTTCGGGCCGAAACCCTTCTTCAGACAAAGAGACAAAGGGAACAAAGTAGAATAAAGGGACCTGATTCAGATAAGGAGACCATTTGGGATAGCGGGGGGTGGAAGCACAGACATGATGGGCCACACAGGGACACACACACAGTGACAGACTTACACACAAATATATGGATAGGATAGGAACTATGGTATTGCCCCCAATACCATATACTCTAATTTTATCCCACTAATCTCCTGCGTGGGACCTTATTAAAGGCTTTCTGAAAGTCCAGGTATATACACTACTTCAACTGGCTCTCCCTTGTCCATTTTACTTGTTACATCCTCAAAAAATTCCAGAAGATTCGTCAAGCAAGATTTCCCCTTCGTACATCCATGCTGACTTTAGCAATGTTACAAAATTTTGAGATTTAAAAAATAAAGTCTGCAATTTATCCCATCAGATAAAGCATAAAAAGAAGTTTAATTTGACACTTAATTCACTTTCATATCTTCAGTATTAAAAAAGTTATGGCCATTATCATACTCAGAAATTAGCATCTAGTTCCCTATTGCTTTTCCATTGACTTAACACAAAAGCTGTGATCGAGGACAGTTAAAAGCCCATAACTTTCTTAAAAATTATGGTAACTGAAAGAAATTTTCAGGTATTATAGATTGAAGCATTCTGAAACAAGTATGAAACAATCTTACTTCGAAGACATGAAAGTAAAGCATATAATTAGTTAGTTACCTAATTGTAGCTAATTACAAAATTCAATTACTAGATCTAAACATCTATCAATTTCTTAAGAATAGATTAACATTTTTAAATAGCCTAAGTGTCCAAATAACATTCACACAATAATTCACAATATAACATAATTTTTTAATCTAATTTTCATGAATTTACAGGCCAAATGGAAGGAATTGAATGTTTAATACCTGTAAATTAATGGGGATTTAATTCATCTTGCGAGTGAGAATTTCTGGAACGCGATCTTTTGGAACGTTCATTTGCGGTGAATTTAACCCCGTATTGGCATGAAAAATACTGCCGTTAATTCGGGGAATAAAATCACCGTGTCGCATGACAAAATGTGAATTAAAGGCTTCTTAAGAAGCACTTTTATACATTTAAAGAAAGCACTTTCGTTTACCTGTCCATTGTGTGAAATCCGTCCCCGTTATTGGCGTTGACGCTTCAGGAGCTGATTTTAAAATGACTGTAGCGCTGACATTGACGATTTAATAAATTAAAAAAAATCACAAAACGCGGGTAGGAACGATTTTGTCAGCGAAGTTTTGTACTCCAACAAAATATTTCCAGGACAAGGGAGAAGAAACCGCGTTTTAACCCCGCCCCCCCCTTAAAGGCGCCAAAATCGCGCACACCGGCCAGTGGCAGAATTACAGCGCGACTGAAGGTAAGTTTTGTAACATACCTACTGACTTGGACCGATCCTGTTACTGTTATCCAAATGTGCCGCTATTGCATCTTTAATAATTGACTCCAGCATCTTCCCCACCACCGGTCAGGCTAACTGGTCTATAATTCCCTAGTTGGCTGAAAATTGGCAACAAAATGGAGGTTTGTGTGCATCGTTCTTGGACAATGTGGCATGGGTGAGAGCAGCAACGTGCAGTGTCCTGTTGTGATGCGGCTTGAAAATTCATGATTCACCATGGCAACCGTGGTGCGACAGGATGCATTGTCAGTCTCTACAAGCTCCTGCTCTGTGCTATGGAAATTTATACATCAATTATTCAGGGTAGAAACGCTGTTGGTGTCAATGCAAACACTGTGGTTTCTTGCACAACCATTGTGTGACTAATAAGCCGGTGTGCAGTAGGATTTCTTGCACTTGTTTGAAGAGCAGAGCCCACTGATAGCAAAGCAGCATTGAAATCCCTTATAGACACAGAGTGCTGGAGTAACTCAGCGGGTCAGGCAGCATCTCTGGAGAACATGGATAGGTGACGTTTCACAGAGTGCTGGAGTAACTCAGCGGGTCAGGCAGCATATTTGGAGAACATGGATATGTGATGTTTCAGGTCAGAACCTGAAAACACCACCTATTCTGTTTCTCCAGAGATACTGCCTGACCCGCTGAGTTACTTCAGCACTTTGTGTCTGTCTTGGTATAAACCAGCATTTTCCTACACATGAAATCCTTGTATATCTACAAAAAGACGCAGAGTGCTGGAGTAACTCAGTGGGTCAGGCAGCATCTCTGGAGAAAAGGAATAGGTGACGTTTCAGATCGGGTCCCTCCTTCGGACTGATTGTGGGATGGGCGGGCAGGTGGGTGGGGGAGAGAGAATGCCGGCACAGAGGAGGAACGGGACAAAGTGGTCAGATGTTATACCGTATATTCCATTTGGATCGCTTACAACCCAACAGTATGAGCATTGAATACAACCCCCTCCCGTTTCTGCCAGTCCCCCCCGCCCCCTCCCCTGTGCCCCCACCTGGACTCGCACCTTTTCCTCCCCCTCCCCCTACATTCTTGCTCAAGATGGACAATTCACAACTCTTCAATCCTTTTGTCTCACACATTCTGTTTTTTTTATCTATGGCCTTTGCCCAACTATCTGCCAACCGCAAGCCCACCTCTCCTGCCCCACACTCTCCTATCACACTCACTTCTAGCTTTCTTCCCCCTCAACAATCAGTCTGAAGAAGGGTCCCAACCTGAAAGGTCACCTATCCCTGCTCTCCAGAGATGCTGCCTGACCTTCAGAGTTACGTCTTTGTGAAGACGTGTCTTTGTTGGAAACCAGCAACTGTGGTTCCTTGTTTCTCCCTTTTAATTCTGTTGCGTTAATATCCTGCCCATCGTTTGCATTATTGCACCATGTGAATGCCCCAGTTGGGCCAGCATAGATTTGATGGGCCAAATGGCCACCTATGAAGTAAAGAAATAAGGGAGACATATCTCCAATGACATAACTCAGCAGCAATCTACTCCGGACTTTGTGTAGGTAACACCACATACTGTGGTTTGCATTATTAAGGTGTGCTTTACCTGGAACTGATAATTTGTGTTTAGCAGCATGGAAACACACCCTTTGGCCCACCGAGTCCACTCTGCGCATTAATCACCTGTTCACACTAGTTCTATGTTATCCCACTTTCTCATCCACTTCATACACTACGGCCAATTAACCTACAAACCTGCACTTCTTTGGAACATGGGAGGAAGTCAGAGCACCTGGAGTAAACTTACATGGTCACGGGCAAACTCCACACAGACAGCACCTGTAGTCAGGATTGAACCAGGGTTTCTGGTGCTGTGAGGCAGTAGCTCTCCAACTGCACCACCGTGCCACACTGAATATGTATTTGTTGCATTTTTGCCTGTAAAGCTGAATTGTTCCCCAGCCTGTGTGTGTTTATGATAATTCAACATGTTTGACTCTTTATATCTGGTATTTGGCTCAGTTGTACGTGTGTCAATGTAGTGAGCAAGGTTTTCACATCTTCACCTGAGCAGCAGCTTGTGCAAACATCTGCAGGGCACATCCCTTATCCAGGACGTGGTCCGTTGTGGGGGATCTGTTGGTCGGCGCCCACTCTCACGGGTCTTGTTTCTCCCACAGCACAAGCACTGCAGCCCGGCAGCACTGGAGATGTATTACTCACAACAGGAGACTGGACCAAGGGGAAGCCTCCACACCGTCATTAGCCACTTAAACCAGGCCAAGAGAACCATCCCCAATCTCTCCTCACCATGGCTACCAGTGCTTCCTGCCTTGAAAGCACCAGCAAGATCAAAGGACCAGCTGGACGCCCCTCATCATTAGAGGAGTCGAGAAGGAGAACACCTTAATCTCCTCTTGTTTATTGAAGTACTCCAGCATTATATCAATCTCCTTGCCAGGAGCCAGGCTTTCTATTGGGGATGTGTGTGAGTGTTTGTGTGAATGCCTGAGTCTGTGAGTGTGTCTGTGCAATATTGTAGGTGTGTGCACATGCATAGTGTGTGTGGTCATTTGTTTCTGTCTGTGCAATAGTGTGCATGAGAGAGTGTTCATCTTTGTGTGTGTGTGTGTGTGTGTGCGCGCATGCGTGTGTGTGTTTGTCTGTGTGTAGTTTTGTTCACCCGAGTCTGGTGTATCAGAGAGACACACAGAGATGAGGAGAAAACCACAATCAAATCATACAATATAATTAACTTGGTCGGTTTGCCCAGTTAATGTTGGGGTCAAAGTGAAGGTTAACGTGGCCAGTCATGTATAATCCAACCTGACTGGGCAGAACTGAACTGTAAATGCATTTTCATGCAAATCAGCTTCAGGGACCAGGTTTAAGGGCCTGTGGAATAAATTGTGCAATCCTGCAATGTAATTAGGCCACAGTTGGTCCATTCTAACTCCTGCTAGCTACTTCAATGCTCGCCAGTATTTCTGTGATGGTGTTGTGATTGTTTCCATTGTTGCACCATACTCCAGTTCCCAAATGCGATTGGCTTCCTCCTTCTCCCCGACCCAACGGCAGAGTGCTTGTTCTCTCTTTAGAGTCCCGCAGTTAGAGCAGGAAGGGGTGCCTGAATTAAAGGGCCTGATCATCAGAGTTACAGCTGAGGAATAATTAGGTGATTCACAGATGCAGGCTCACATTAATAGCCAAACATGTAGATTTCTTGCAGCTCTGCACTGGTGATGGAACCAAATGTTGGTCAGAGCCATGGATCAGTCTGGCAACAAGGAGGGGGTAACTCGCTTGGACAACGGCGTGGATGGCAGATGGATGGAATCCCCACACTGCAGATACTGGGTGACGAGTATGTGAACAATGACGATTTAAATGCATAATGTTATTTGCTTATTTATCTCCCCCCCCCCCTCCCCTTCTATTTTCCCACCTACCTGGCCAGCATACTATTGATCTTGTCCTTGTGACATGCACTGTGCTGGCATTACTCCTGTACCTACACTGTAGCCCAGTGCCAGGATCGCCAAGTGTTACCATCTCCGGCATCGCCATGCCTACCACCGTTAAAACTGTCTTGATTTACAGTAATAATGAAATGTGATTTGTTTTCTGTGGTTTACGAACAATTTTGGTCTTCAGTAATTGTAATTAATTTTAAGTCCAGTTTCCTGCAGTCACAATGTTTGATTTAAACATCCTTATGACTGGGTTCATATCAGGATGTCAGAGAGGAGGCAAACAGAAGGGCAATCTTTCCACTCTGAGGGCAGTGCTTATCTGGAACGAGCTGCCAGAGAAAGCTATGGAAGTACATAATAATACAACTTGTAAAAGACATTTGGATAGATGTGTGAATAGGAGGGGTTTATGGGCCAAACGCAGGCAAATTAGCCCAGTATGCCAGCATGGACAATGTAGGCCGAAGGGCCTGTTTCCGTGCTGTACAACTCTGACTATGTTGACACACCCACCAGTAAATCCACATGAGGAGGGACTGGGCAGTGGAGAGACTGAATGGGGCAGTAGGGGAAACTCTGCCAGTAGGGGAAAGTAAACGACACATTCTGTCCGGCTTGTCCAGCAACATAATCTCATAGTTGTGAGGGAAGAGCAGTATCCAATGCACTTGGCAGTTTTTCACAGCAAAGGGTCCATCAGTCTGAAGAAAGGTCCCATCCCGATACATCGTCTATTCCTTCTCTCCAGAGATCATGCCTGTCCCGCTGAGTTACTCCAGCACGTTGTGTGTTTTTTTTCTCAGAGTCCTGAGCAATAGGGCAGACAGTTCAGCCCTGCCATTGACCACTGACCACTGCCTTCTCATTGCCAAATGAGTAGTTCTACAGAGCTGGGTAGATGCACAAAGCTCCTTCAAGCTGCCCAGAACAGTGATACTTGGAGTTCAGCAGCAGACTGGGCCATGCAGATTCCCCCCCCACCATCGATTGGTCTCTGGAAGCTGGCTGTCCGAGGATGCACTCAGACTAACAAGCAGACCTAAGGAGAAATGTGGCAGGCCGTGTTGACTGGGTACCTTCAGGGGATCACTGTGTTTAAAGGGCACGCAGTTTAATCCAGCTCTGAGTTGGGGGGGGTGGGGGTGGGTGGGGGGGGTGGGGGGGGGGGGGGCGTATATGAGAACACAGAACACAAATCTGCTCCAAGCTTCCACCTTGCATTGTAGATTACCAGTTGAGGATTAGGTATCACCTGCTCAGATGTGAGTCAAGATTGACACAAAAAGCTGGAGTAACTCAATGGCCAGGCAGCACATCGGGAAAAAAGGAATAGGTGATGTTTCGGGTTGAGACCCTTCCTCAGACTTCTCCAGAGATGTTGCTGGGATACTCCAGAATTTTGTATCCATCTTCAGTGTAAACCTGAATCTGGTTTCTTCCTGCACACAGATGTGAGGAGTCAATCTCACTGGGCAGATGTGTGAATGGGATCACACTGGGCAGATAGGATCACTAGACAGATGTGTGGATGGGATCATATTGGACAGATGTGAGGATTGTCTCACTGAACAGATGTTGCTGCGGGGTGCCTAAAACGGGATGCAGCTTGCAGCAGATGTGTGGCGCTGGTCTGCGTGTCGGTATGACCTGCTGTGCCACTAATGCGATCTCCTCTTCCTGTCACATTCACTTGTGAGAAGCAGCACAGGAGCTGACAGGTTTTTAATTAAGTTGCTGCAGGTCGCCTTTGTTTGTCTAAAAATCTAATGAGACGTTGCTTCTAATAAGTGTAGTGAATGTTGTAATACTGTTGTGATATCTCAGTCAGCAATCGTCTTAGCACCAGCCAATGTTCACTGTGTGACTCTGTTAATTTAGCTTGTATGTATTTATAGATCTTATGAGTTGGGCATTGCAGCCTGACTTTGGAGTGTTTTAAGTGCCAAATGGAGATTACCTGCTTTGAAACCAATAAAATAAATGGACTGATTTCTCTTCAGATACGAGTTCCTTGGCCTCTGAATATTCATGACCTGCTTCTCCAGAGAGTTTAGTGTCTGTGGTAAGCTGTAGCCAAAGTTACTGCCCCAACATTGCAGTCAATGGACTGAGAATGGCAGGTCACCCCTTGCAACTCACCGATAGAGTTGTGGGAAGCTGCACACACAGCTAAAAGACAAAGGAGACTTTACTTTGGGGTGTAAAGTATTTTTTTTAGAGAAACAGCGTGGAAATAAGCGCTTTGGCCCACCAAGTCCATGCCGACCAGCAATTAATCTGTTCACACTAGTTCTATCCTACAAACTAGGGACAATTTATAATTTTACCAAAGTCAATTATCCTATGTACCCGTACATCTTTCAAGGGAACTGGAGCACCCAGAGAAAACGACGCGGGAGAACGTACAAACTCCGTACAGACAGCACCCATCATCAGGTTCGAACCCGGGTCTCTGGTGCTGTAGCTGTGCCGCCCCAGTGTTTATGCTGAAAGGGGTGGTAATGGATAGGGTGGAGTTCCAAAATAACTCCTCATTGTCATGTGATCCATTATTGACGTGTAGGGAAATAAATCAAAATCTTGTTCTGCTTGCTATCCAGTCAACGCATGCTGTACATGTCAGAGTATTGAATATAGAAGTTGGGAGGTCATGTTACAGTTGTACGAGACGTTGGTGAGGCCACATTTAGTGTAATGTATTCAGTTTTAGTCACCTGTTATAGGAAATATGTTGTTAGCTGGAAATGGTGGAGAAAAGATTTACAAGGATGTTGCCAGGACTCAAGGCATGAGCTATAGGGAGAGGTTGAGCAGGCTAGGACTCTATTCCTTGAAGCACAGGAGGATAAGGGGTGATCTTATAGAGGTGTATAAAATTTCTCTCATGATTGGTGGGAATGAAGAATGAGAGGACATTAGGCTTACGTGAGGGGTGGGGGACAAAGGGGGGGTATATGGAACCAACTGCCAGAGGAGGTAGTTGAGGCAGATACTTTCACGACATTTAAGAAACATTTAGACAGGTACATGGATAGGAGAGGTTTAGAGGAAAGAGACACAAATCTGGAGTAACTCAGCGAGTCAGACAGCATCTCTGGAGAAAAGGAATAGATGACGTTTCGGGAAAAGCATCCGTAGTCAGGATGGAACCTGGGTCTCTGGCGCTGTAAGGCAACAACTCCACCACTGTGTCGGCAACGGTTGACCAAGTGAAAGATATCAGAGATTGGAATTAATATAGTGCGGCAGGACCCACAGAGAGAGAGGTTGGGAGATGGGGCTACTCCCTTGCATAGAGTATCAGTCACTAGTTTGTCTGATGAGAGCTGGTCTGCGGTTTGTTGAGCAGTAATGTGTGTGTTTTGAGTTACAGGTGCTACCTTCTCTGAGCAGCTGATTGAGAAGCCGTGACACCACTGCACTGGTTGTGAGGCAGCAACTAAGTCTGTTCTGGGATTTTAATGAGGTTTCCCTCCCCCCCTCTATCAGCATGCCATCAAAGTAAAGGAAACTGATTTCCTGTATAATCAGTAGCTAAAAGGTGTTTTGAAACTTGCAAGGACTTCAAAAGACTTCCTGTGCTGCTGTCTTACGGGAAAATGTGCAATTTTTAAATTGAGATTTCCTTTCATATTTAGAGTTTTACAAACTATTTCTGACGGGGATGGAGTCGGGAGGTGAAACTGCCCATTAACTTTGATCTGGGGAGTGCTGGAAAGTTCAGCAAATGCTCTCACTCAACTCCCTGCAAAGTCCAGTCCACAAACTACAGCCACAGGCAAGGACAAGTTCTGCTTTCCCATAAATCAGGTGCTTCTTGTAATTATTATGGGCTGACAAGCTGTTTATGGTTTTGCCACTGTGTTAACAGGAATATAGTGGCAATTCTTACAAGATCTGGCTATCTAGTGGTATCAGATCCAGCGCACCAGCATCGGGAAGCCGCTCAGCGCCTCGGGCTCCACTCAGTGCTGGGCTCTCTTCCCCATTAGGCATTAGGCCATTCGGCCCATCGAGTCTGCTCCGTGATTCTATCGTGCTGATTTCAAACACTGCTGTGGCAAATAGATGTTCTTCTCAAGAACAAGAATTATCTGATGAAATCGACATTGCTTTTTGTTTGGAACGTAGCAGGCTGAGGGGTGACCATACTGAGGTTTACAAAATCACTCGGGGCATGGATAAAGTGAACGTTCACAGTTTTTAACTTGTAATATATTAATTTAACTCTTAGTCTAAACAAACGTTCTAATTCATTCACGTGATTAATAAACATGTCCACGTTAGAGGTGCCGCTATTACTGTTACAGGAACTGTACACATCACATCACACATGTGGTATTATGCACAGTTTTGGTCTCCTAATTTGAGGTAGGACATTCTTGCTATTGAGGGAATGCAGCGTAAGTTCAACAGGTTAATTCCCGGGATGGCGGGACTGGCATATGATGAAATAATGGGTCAACTGGCCTTGTATTCACTGGAATGTCCAAGTCACCTTGCATCCTCAATGCTATCAGGATGCAGGGTGACTTGGACAGGTTGGGTGAGTGGGCAGATGCAGTTTAATGTGGACAAATGTGAGTTTATCCACTTTGGTGGCAAGAACAGGAAGGCAGATTATTATCTGAATGGTGTCAAGTTAAGAAAAGGAAGTACAACTAGATCTGGGTGTCCTTGTTCATCTGTCACTGAAAGTAAGTATGCAGGTACAGCAGGCAGTGAAGAAAGCGAATGGCATGTTGGCCTTCATAACAAATTTAACAAACAGACTGGTCATTCCTTCTTCTCCCTGCTGCTGTGAGGGGAAAGGTACAGAAATCTGCACCACCAGACGGAGCAACAACTCCTTCTCACTCTGCACTTTTTTGTAGATTGACCGTTTGTGTTACTCCAGTACTTTGTGTCTTGTTTTGTAAACCAGCATCTGCAGTTCTTTGGGGATAAACCAATATTGCTAGTGTTATAGGCAGTAGTACCAACATCTCCCTTTTTCCCTGAACTCATGTTGCCCCCTGGGAGAGTGGACCTTCCCTTGTCCAAGGGGTCACCCTTGGGAGTTGGCCCCTCACCCCCTCAATGTTCCTAAATCCCTCAGCATCGTCTGTCCCGCAGTTCCTCGCTGCCCCTCATCACCTTAGCGTGCCTCATTCCCTCAGTGTCCTCATTCCCTCGGCATCCACCAGACACTCAATGAGCAGCGGTCCCTCATCCCCTGAGTCCCTCAACATCGGTCAGTGTCCGGTGCTCCCTCAATGACCCTCAGTCTGGCAGTCCCTCAGTGACCAACTGACCCTCAGTGTCCTTCATTCCCTCAGTGACCAATGGTCCCTCAAAATCTTCCTCAAGTGTCCCTCGTCTCCCTCATTTCCCTCAGTGTCCGGCTTGGCGCCAGTGGGGGGGGGCGGTGTCACGCGGGCTCGTCCTTGGCGCGCTGAAGTTTGACGGGTTTGACGGACAGCGGTCTCCGCCAATCGGATGGACTGTCCACCCCATGGACCAACGCCGTGGCCGGAACGAGGTCCAATGGTCAGCGAGGGGGGCGGGACATGGCGGTGTCTATAAAAGGCGCCGCTGTCCAGGCAGCGTCCGCAGTGGCCGGAGAAGAACCTCGACGCGCGCCCCCACCAGGGATCCTTCAAGACACAATCCATCGCTCTGGTCATCCCACTGGTCAGCGAGGCTTCACTGGCCGGACCAGGTCTGCGTTCCGGACACGACCAACGGTCAAGGCCAAAGACATCGCCCCTCACCCCCAATTTAATAAAATATCCTCTCAGGGGTCACTCCTTCCTTCCCACCCGCCCTGTCCACGCACCGACGGGTCGAGTCCCCTTGAGGAGCGAGCGGTGAGTATGAAGGGGGGTGAGGGCGGGGAGTCTCTTTCCTGTGTCATTCTGCTCCATTGATGGTGTTCGCGGTTACACTCACCGGCGCTAAGTCCCCGCAAGTCCAGCTACGCACAAACATCTGCAGGTCATGTTGGCTCCGAGTAGATCCAGCGACCGGCCTTGAAGACGATGGCGTGGGAGACCGCGACCGAGATGTGCTTCCAGACCGAGATCTTGTCGGAGATCGGTGAGGTTCAGTCTCTTCGGTAAGAAGAAAAAGAGTTGGAGGAACTCAGCGGGTCAGGCAGCATCTGTGGAGGGAATGGACAGACGACGTTTTGGATCGTGACCCTTCAAGACTCCATTCTAGTCTCCATTTAACAGGTCAGTTTCCGACGACAGCAGGTACCAGAGGTTGATGGTCACCATGGGCTGGAATGACACATCGTTGAAGATCCCAAAGATCAATCTTGCTCCAAGTTCTCTGTGACCTCCCACACCTGGCGCTGGAGAAGCTGTTGAGGAACAACTTGGTGGGACTTCTTGTCGCCCTGGATCTCCTCCAGATGGTGTGAAGGGGAAAGCATGAAACATCTGCCGACTGATGTGGTTGCCAGCTGTTTGCGAGGAACTTTCCCTCCAAAGACTTGCAGGAAAATGCCACTGGGGCAGATGATGAGTCAGAGCCAGACGAGTTTGACAAATTTCATAAACAATCTGTGCAACCCCAAGAGGGATTGGATAGCATGCAACAAAAGCCTTTCACTGTACCTCAGTACACATGACAATATAAATTAAAGTAAACTAAACTAAATGAATCTAAACTAAATTAATCTAAACTTAACTAAAACATAAAATAAACGTCAGGAACTCGAGCGCCGTTCGTGTAAAACCATCGGATTTAAAGCCACATCGGTGGGGACCACACCGGAATTTCTCACTCTGTCCAACAAAGGCCCTAAAAGCGCCACTAGCCACCCCGCCTGCGCTCTCACCTGTATTTGGGAGTTCTTCGTCAACATTTCCCAATACAACAGGCAGCGATTTGTTGCACATGAGAATCCATGGCGTTTAAGAAATTTGTCAAACTCGTCTGGCTCTGACTCATCATTTGCCCCAGTGACATTTTCCTGCAGGTCTTCGTAGGGAAAGTTCCTCATAAACAGCTGGCGACCACAACAGTCGGCAGATATTTCATGTTTTCCCCTTCACACTGTCTGGAGGAGAACTGGGGCCACAAGAAATCCCACCAACTTGTTCCTCAACAGCTTCTCCAGTGCCAGATGTGGACGGTCATGCAGAATGTGGAGCAAGATTGGCCTTTGGGATCTTCAACCATGTGTTATTCCAGTCCATGGTGACCATCAACCTCTGCTGTCGTCGTTAACTGACCTGGTGAATGGAGACTAGAATGGAGTCCTGAAGGGCCATGATTCAAAACATCATCTGTCCATTCCCTCCACATATGTTGCCTGACCCGCTGAGTTCCTCCAGCTGTTTTTCTTCTGACCGATGAGATTGAGCCTCGATGATCTGTTTCGGAGCCACAAAAAGTTGTTCCTCAACAGCTGCTCCACATGTGGAAGTTTGCTTCAAACTTGGAGAAAGATTGGCCTTCTTGCAAAGGCTTTTGATTCTGTCCCCAGACGTGGCTCTACCAGGTATTGGAGATGATTGGATGTCCACCACGTCTTCTAAACCTCACTCAGTCCTTCCACAAGAACATGCATCTACAGTGCAATTTGATGGCGCTACTTCGGACAGTTTCCCCATGAGTAGTGGAGTGAATTGGGAGTATAAAGATAGAGTTAAAGGGAAAGCAAGTACCGGAAAAGTTACAAAAGACTCCCGACTTAATGGGAAGGAAAGTTTGAGAAGGGATAAGAGAGTAAGGTCAGAGCCAATAGTGACCGGTGTGAGAGGGGAGATGAATACCGAAGTTAAAGTGTTCTATATTAATGCACGAAATATAAGAAACAAAGTGGACGAGCTTGAGGCTCAGTTAGAAATTGGCAAGTATGATGTGGGAACAACAGAGACATGGCTGCAAAAGGAGCAGGGCTGGGAACTGAATATTCAAGGGTATAGGTCCTATCAAAAAGACAGGCAGAGGGGTTGGGGTAGCTCTGTTGCTGAGGAATGAAATTCAGTCCCTTGCGAGGGGTGACATAGAATCAGGAGATGTAGTCAGTATGGATAGAACTGAAGAATTGTAAGGGTAAAAATACCCTAATGGGACTTATCTGCAGGCCCCCTTGGATATAGGGTGCAAATTGAATCAAGAGTTAAAATTGCCATGTCATAAAGGTAATACTATGTTATGGGAGATTTCAACATGCAGGTAGACTGGGAAAATCAGGTTGGTACTGGACCCCAAGAAAGGGAGTTTGTGGAGTGCCTCCGTGATGGATTCTTAGAGCAGCTTGTATTGGAGCCTACCAGGGAGAAGGCAATTCTGGATTTAGTGTTGTATAATGAACCGGATTTGATAAGGGAACTCAAGGTAAAGGAGCCATTAGGAGGTAGTGACAATAATATGATCAGTTTTAATCTACAAGTTGAGAGGGAGAAGGGTAAATCGGAGGTGTCAGTATTACAGTTGAATAAAGGGGACTATGGAGCCATGAGGGAGGAGCTGGCCAAAGTTGACTGGAAAGATACCCAAGCAGGGATGACAGTGGAACAACAATGGCAGGTATTTCTGCGAATAATATAGGTGCAGGAGCAGTTCATTCCAAATATGAAGAAAGATTCCAAAGGGAGTAAGGGGCGACCGTGGCTGACAAGGGAAGTCAGGAACATTATAAAAATAAAATAGGTATAACATAGCAAAGATGAGTGGGAAGCCATAGGATTGGTTAACGTTTAAAGAGCAACAGAAGATAACTAAAAAGGCAATACGGGGAGAAAAGATGAGGTATGAAAGTAAGCTAGCCAAGAATAGAAAGGATGATAGTAAAAGCTTCTTTAGGAATGTGAAGAGGAAGAAAATAGTTAAGACCAAAGTTGGACCCTTGAAGACTGAAAAGGGTGAATTTATTATGGGCAACAAGGAAATGGCAGATGAGTTGAACAGGTACTTTGGATCCGTCTTCACTAAGGAAGACACAAACAATCTTCCTGAAGTACTAGTGGCCAGAGGATCTAGGGCGACTGTGGAACTGAAGGAAATCCACATTAGGCAGGAAATGGTGTTGGATAGACTGATGGGAATGAAGGCTGATAAATCCCCAGGCCTGATGGTCTGTATCCCAGGGTACTTAAGGAAGTGGCTCTAGAAATTGTGGATGCATCGGTGATAATTTTCCAATGTTCTATAGATTCAGGATCAGCTCCTGTGGATTGGAGGGTAGCTAATGTTATCCCAATTTTTAAGAAAGACGGGAGAAAGAAAACGGAATTATAGACCAGTTAGCCTGACATCGGTGGTGGGGAAGATGCTGGAGTCAATTATAAAAAGATGAAATAGCGGCACATTTGGATAGCAGTACAGGGCCTGTCCCACTTTGCGATTTTTTTTGGCGACTGCGAGCGTCAATGACTGACGCCCGTAAAACCGTCAAGTTGTACAACATACACACTGACGTATGCTGTCCTGTGGGTGATGCCCGGTTAGGGTTAGGGACCACAGATGGGCTATAAAATATTCTTCCTTCAATGCATGATTTTAAACATTAATATATTAAAATTAATGCAATATAATCAATTGTGCAAATGAAAAGATGCCTGAGTCGTTCAGTTTTATTTACAGATGTATTGGTCCGCTTACAGAGCCAATCACCTTCTCTAACTATTCATAGGGATGGATTCAGTGAGTGTAGACTGAACTCCCCTCTCCATTCCACCCCCATCTTCCCCCTCCCGCTCTCTCCCTCCTTGTCTACTACCCCCCCTACCCTTCTCCCCTCTCCCCCCTTCTTTCCTTCCCCCCTCTTCCTCCCTTCTCCCCGCTCCACTCTCTCCCCTTCTTCCCTCCCCCCCTCTTCCTCCCTTCTCCCCACTCCACTCTCTCCCCCTTCTCCCCTCACATCCCCATCTCCCTCCCTTCTCCCATTCTCCAACCCCCCTCCCCCCCAGGTTCCCCGATGCCCCCCATTTGTGGACCCAGCCTGCGACCAGCGAATACCCGCATACTATCCCACACATGCTAGGGACAATTTATACAAACCGTAACCCTAGCCATAACTCTTAACTCTAACTCTAACCATAACCCTAACCCCAGCCCTAACGCTAACCCTAACTCTAGGTTAATAGGCTTGGTATACATATAAATTGTCCCAAGCATGTGTGGGATAGTATGCGGGGGATCGCTGGTCGGTGCGGACTTGATGGTCCGAAAGGCACTGTATCTCTGAACTAAATGTGATACAGGGGCCCCAGGGATTGGACTCAAACCCCCAATGTTCTGCCTGCTCATGGGAACTAAACTGTTGACCACGAGTTGTCCCAGAGGCAGATCTCTCTTCCAATGGTCTCTCCAAACCTCCAGAGGCAGTGGGCTTTTCAACTGGGTACAGGCAATGTTGTCAATGTACCAGTGCCACCCACCTGCTCCCGCCACTGGGTCTAAATACCCACCACCCATTTTGAAGCAAGGTGAGGGGGCGGGGAGGTGGGGGGTTGTTACCAAAGTCTGCATTTATCCCATAGTCAATGTCACTAAAACAGATGATGTGGCCTTTGCTGGGGGGGGGGGGGGGCGGTTGGAGAATGGGAGAAGGGAGGGAGAGGGGAGAAGGGTAGGGGGGTGGTTAGTGAAGAAGGAGGGATGGTGCAGGAGGGGGGAGAGGATAGTTCAGTCTTCACTCACTGAATCCATCCTTGTGAAAAGTTAGAGATGGTGATTGGATCTGGAAGCCGACCAATACATCTGTAAATAAAACTGAACGACTCAGGCATCTTTTCATTTGCACAATTGATTTCATTGTATCAATTTTAATATATTAATATTTAAAACCCATGCATTGATGGAAGAATATTATACAGCCCATCTGTGGTCCCTAACCCTAACCAGCGTCACCCGCAGGACAGCAAACGTCAGCGTGTGACAGGGCGCACGATGTGATGAGACACCCAGAGACATTCCAAAATCCAGGGGCGACAGTGAGACACCGCGTCACTACATGCATCACACCAAGTCACGACCCAACCACGAAGCGACAACTTCTTTTCAGGCTGTCGCCCAAGTGGGACTGGCCCTAAACAGGATCGGTCCGAGTACGGCATGGATTTACAAAGGGGAAATCATGCTTAACTAATCTTCGGGAATTGTTGAGGATGTAACTAAGAAAATGGACAAGGGAGAGCCAGTGGATGTAGTGTACCTGGACTTTCACAAAGAATTCAATAAGGTCCCACATAGGAGATTAGTGGGCAAAATTAGGGCACATGGTTTTGGGGTAGAGTGCTGACATGGATACAAAATTGGTTGGCGGGCAGGAAACAAGGAGTAGGGATTAACGGGTCCCTTTCAGAATGGCAGGCAGTGACTAGTGGGGTACCGCAAGGCTTGGTGCTGGGACCGCAGCTATTTACAATATATTTATTAATGATTTAGGTGAAGGGATTACGTAACATTAGCAAATTTGCAGATGACACAAAGCTGGGTGGCAGTGTGAACTGTGAGGAGGATACTATGAGACTGCAGGGTGACTTGGATAGGGGTGAATGGGCAGATGCATGGCAGATGCAGTTTAATGTGGATAAATGTGAGGTTATCCACTTTGGTAGCATAAACAGGAAGGCAGATTATTATCTGATTGGTGTCAGGTTGGGAAAAGGGGAAGTACAACGGGATCTGGGGGTTCTTGTTCATCAGTCAATGAAACTAAGCGTGCAGGTACAGCCGGCAGTGAAGAAAGCGAATGGCATGTTGGCCTTTATAACAAGAGGAATCGAGTATAAGGAGCAAAGAGGTCCTTCTGCAGTTGTACAGAGCCCTAGTGTGACCACATCTGGAGTATTGTGTGCAGATTTGATCTCCAAATTGGAGGAAGGACATTCTTGCTATTGTGGGAGTGCAGCATAGGTTCACAAGGTTAATTCCCGGTTGCAGGGTGACCTGGACAGGTTGAGTGAGTGGGCAGATGCAGTATAATATAGATAAATGTGAGGATATCCACTTTGGCGGCAAAAACAAGGGGGCAGACTATTATCTCAATGGGGTTAGGTTAGGTAAGGGGGAGGTACAGCGAGACCTGGGTGTCCTTGTACACCAGTCACTGAAAGTTGGTGTGCAGGTACAGCAGGCAGTGAAGAAAGCTAATGGAATGTTGGCCTTCATAACAAGAGGATTTCAGTATAGGAGTAAAGAGGTTCTTCTGCAGTTGTATAGGGCTCTGGTGAGACCACATCTGGAGTATTGTGTACAGTTTTGGTCTCCTAATTTGAGGAAGAACATCCTTGTGATTGAGGCAGTGGAGCGTAGGTTCGCGAGATTGATCCCTGGGATGGCGGGACTGTCATATGAGGAAAGATTGAAAAGACTAGGCTTGTATTCACTGGAGTTTAGGATGAGGGGGGATCTTATAGAAACATATAAAATTATAAAAGGACTGGACAAGCTAGATGCAGGAAAAATGTTCCCAATGTTGGGCGAGTCCAGAACCAGGGGCCACAGTCTTAGAATAAAGGGGAGGTCATTTAAGACTGAGGTGAGAAAAAACGTTTTCACCCAGAGAGTTGTGAATTTATGGAATTCCCTGCCACAGAGGGCAATGGAGGCCAAATCACTGGACGGATTTAAGAGAGAGTTAGATAGAGCTCTAGGGGCTAGTGGTATCAAGGGATATGGGGAGAAGGCAGGCACGGGTTATTGATAGGGGACGATCAGCCATGATCACAATGAATGGCGGTGCTGGCTCGAAGGGCCGAATGGCCTCCTCCTGCACCTATTTTCTATGACGGGACCGTCATATGCTGAGAGAATGGAGTAACTGGGCTTGTATACTCTGGAATTTAGAAAGATGAGAGGGGATCATTGAAACATAAGATTATTAAGGGTTTGGACACTCTAGAGACAGGAAACATATTCCCGATGTTGGGGGAGTCCAGAACCAGGGGCCACAGTTTAAGAATAAGGGGTAAGCCATTTAGAACAGAGATGGGGAAACACTTTTTCACACAGAGCGTTGTGAGTCTGTGGAATTCTCTGCCTCGGAGGGCGGTTCTCTGGATACATTCAAGAGAGAGCTAGATAAGGCTCTTAAAGATAGCGGAGTCAAGGCATATGGGGAGAAGGCAGGAACGGGGTACTGATTATGGATGATCAGCCATGATCACATTGAATGGCGGTGCTGGCTCAAAGGGCCGAATGGCCTACTCCTGCACCTATTGTCTATTGAAGGAAGGTTGTGTCCCAGCTCCCATGCTTTGTCTTCACGACTGACACAGAAGGAGCGTATCTTCACACTAGAAGCGACAGGAACCTCTTCATTCTAGCAACGCTTAAAGCCAAGACCAAGGTAAGAACTGTGCTTATAAATGTCCAATGGTTCTTTATTAGACATATTTACCGAGCTAAAGTGAAATTCATTTCTGTATAAACTTAAATACATGTATCACCATACATAATCACTTTGACAAAACTTATATAAGCATCTCGGATACGGTACAAGTGTGTAACAGTAGTAGGTTGAGATAGTAGACAGAGAGGCCAGGTTTGGTGCCATTTCTCAAGTCTCAGTTTGTAAGTGCAGGGTTCTTGTGTTGTTGTGTTGGCTGGGTGTGTGTGGGGGGGAGGGGGAGCGGGTGGGGGGGAGGGGGAGCGGAAGGGGGGAGGGAGTGCAGTGAGCATTGTTGAGCTGGAGAGGGGGAGGGAGGATGTGGGAGGGGGAGAAGGGGGTGCGGGGGTTGTGTAGGGGAGGGGGTTGTGTAGGGGAGGGGTGTGGGGGAGGGAGGTGTGTGTTGGCCAGATGTGTGTAGAGAGGGGGAGGGAGGGGGGCAGTGAGTGTTGTGGAGCTGGAGAGGGGTTGTGGTGGGTGAGGGTGAGGTGTGTGTGGGGGAGGGGGTGCAGTGGGAAAGAGGAGGGGGAGTGGGGGAGTGGGAGGGGGTGTGGGGGAGAGAGGATGTGGGAGGGGGAGAAGGGGGTGTGGGCAAGCGGTGTGTGTTGGGTGGTGGGTGGGTGGTGTGTGGGCGGGGGATAGGTGTGTGTGTTGGGGGGGAGGAGGGGTGTGTGGGCGGGTGTGTGTGGAGGGGATGGAGGGGGGCAGTGAGTGTTGTGGAGCCGGAGGGGGATTGTGGGTGAGGGTGAGGTGTGTGGGAGGGGGAGAAGGGGGTGTGGGCAAGGGGTGTGTGTGGACAGGGGAGGGGGTGCAGGGGGAGGGGGTGTGTGTGGGGGGTGGGCGGGAAGGGTGTTGTGTGGGTGGGCAGTGTGTTGGGGGAGGGGGTGCAGGGGGAGGGAGGGGTGTGTGTGGGGGAGGGGGAGGGGTGTATTTCTTGCTGTAGATTAACAAGCTTGTAACTGCAACAACACAAAAAATCATTAATTTACATTTCAGTAAATTGATACTCACGATACTACTGTAAACACGTCTAATGCAACCAAAGACTCAGTCCATAGTTCTCAGTTCATAGATGTGGTTTGTGTCGGGCAGTGTTCAAGAGCCTGATGATTGCTGGGATCAAGCTGTTCCTGAACCTGGAGGTCACGTTTTTTGGGCTTCTGAACAAAATAATGGGAGCTTAGTGCAATAACACACAGATAACTAATAAAATAAAAATACAGGAAATTAATAATTGAATGCTAGTGTAAAAAATATCTGTCGGGCAGCAAAAGACGCAGTCCATAATATCTCATCGTTGTGGTTCATGTTGTGCAGCGTTCGAGAGGCTTGTAATTGCTGGGAAGAAGCTGCTCTTAAACATGGAGGTCAAGTTCTCTGCTTCTGTGGGGTTTTCTGTGGTAGGGTGGTGTGGGTCTTTGATATTAGCTGCCTTCTGCAGGTAGCATCTCCTGCAGAGCCCTTTGATGGTGAAGAGATCATCACCTGTGACGGACTGAGCCGTTTCTGCGTAACACACGCGTAACACCAACATCGTCACACTGTACAAGAACAAGGGAATGCACCAACTACTGTTCTATTTAATTATTTAATTGTCATATGTACAGGCAACAGAACCGTTAAATTATTTCTTGCTGTAGATTAACAAACCTGTAATTGCAACAACACAAAAATGCATTAATCAAAATGTCAGTAAATTAATCGTCTTGATACCAGTGTAAATATTGTCTGTAAAGCAACTTAAGCCTCAGTCTGTAGTTCTTCATTGTTCATAGTTGTGGTTAGTGTTGGGCAATGCTTACGAGCCTGATGGTTGCTGGGAAGAAGCTGCTCCTGAACCAGGAGGTTATGTTTTTTAAGGTACAGAACCTTGTTGCAAATGGTAGGACTGAAATATCGAGAGTGTGGTCAGGATGGTGTGGGTCTTTGACATTAGCTACCTTTTGGATGCAGCATCTCCTGTAGATCGCTTTGATGGTGGGGAGATCATTACCTGTGATGCACTGAGCAGTTTCTACCACTCTGTATTCTTCTTCATTCCTGGGAGTTTGAATTGCTGAACCAGGCTGCAGTGCAACCAGTCAGTGTGCTCTCTCCCATACAACTGTCCAAGTTCAACAGAGTATTCATCAACATGCCGAATCTCCTCAATCTTCTGAACAAGTAGAGGTGATGATGAGTCTTGTATGTGATTGCATTGATGTGCTGGACCCAGGACAGATCTTCAGAGACATGGACAACCAGGAACTTGCAACATAACATTCTCCACCACTGCCCCATGAATGAAGACAAGTTTGTGGATCATCGGTTTTCCCCTCCTGAGGTGATCGACCTCTGCCATGTTTCCTGTGATTGACCAGATGACAATATCTGATGAGATGGCCATGGACCAGGGCTGGCACGCAGAAGCTTTATCACACCTGACCCTGCTGTGTTCCTGAGGAAGATCTGGTGTCACTGGGAATATGGAGCTGATCCTCTATAAACTGCCCTCAATGGAAGACCATGATGAAGGTGCATCTATAGAGCTCGGCTGTCAGCGAAGTTGGAACAGAAATCTGCTGGAGCAACTCAGTGGGTCAGGCAACATCTGTGGAGGGAATGGACAGACGATGTTTGAATCCGGACCCACCAAGACTCCATTCTTGTCTCCATTTACCAGGTTGGATTATGATGGCATGAAATGGCCAAGATTGATGATCACTGTGGACTGGAGTGACAGATGACTGAAGATCCTGAAGACCCAATCTTGCTCCACGGTCTGCGACCTTCCACACCTGGAACTGGAGAAGTTGTTGAGGAACAACTTGGTGGGATTTCTTGTGGCCCTGGATCTACTCCAGATTGTTTGAAGGGACAAATGTGACAGATGTCTGAGTGCCAGCGATTGGCCGAGGACGGGCCCTCGGTGGGTGCCGGAGGTCGGTCGAGTATGTGGCGCCGAGAGAACATGGCATCTGGGGAGGGAATGGGCAGATGACGTTTGGATCAGGATCCTTCAAGACTCCATTCTTGTCTCCATTTACCAGGTCACTTTCTGACGACATGAAATGGGCAAGTTTAATGATCACAGTGGACTTGAATGACTGAACCTTGAAGATCCCAAAGGCCAATCTTACTCAACGTTCTACGCGACCTTCCACACCTGGCATTGTTGAGGAACAACTTGGTGGGACATCTTGTCGCCCCGGATATCCTCCAGACAGTGTGAAGGGGAACATCTGCTGACTGATGAGGTCGTCAGCTGTTTGCGAGGAACTTTCTCGCCGAAGACTTGCATGAAAATGCCACTGGGGCAGATGATGAGTCAGAGCTGGACGAGTTAGACATATTTCTTAAACGGCGTGGATTCTCCCGTGCAACCTCAACAGGGATTGGATAGCACGCAACAGAAGCGATGTCAGGAACCCGAGTGCCGTTCGTGGAAAACCATCGGATATGAAGCCACATCGGTGAGGACCGCACCGGAATTTCTCACTCCGTCCAACAAAGGCCCTTTTAAGAGCCACTAGAAAAAGAGCTACAACCTCTTCCCCACCTGCGCTCTCATCTGCATTTGAGATTTCATCGTCAACATTTCCCAGTACAACTGGCAGCGATCAGTTGCACGGAGGAATCCACGCCTTTTAAGAAATTTGTCAAACACATCTGGCTCTGACTCATCATCTGCCCCAGTAGCATTTTCCTGCACGTCTTCAGAGGGAAAGGTCCTCACAAATAGCTGGCGACCACATCAGACGGCAGAAGTTTAATGTTTTCCACTTCATACCTTCTGGAGGAGATCCAGGCCCACAAGAGGTCCCACCAAGTTGTTCCTCAAAAGCTTCTCAAGCGCCAGGTGTGGAAGGTCATGGAGAACTTGGAGTAAGATGCCATTCAAGTCCACGGTGATCATCGACCTCCGCCACGTTCCTGAGATTGACCAGATGACAATATCTGATGAGATGGCCATGGACCAGGGCTGGCACGCAGAAGCTTTATCACACCTGACCCTGCTGTGTTCCTGAGGAAGATCTGGTGTCACTGGGAATATGGAGCTGATCCTCTATAAACTGCCCTCAATGGAAGACCATGATGAAGGTGCATCTATAGAGCTCGGCTGTCAGCGAAGTTGGAACAGAAATCTGCTGGAGCAACTCAGTGGGTCAGGCAACATCTGTGGAGGGAATGGACAGACGATGTTTGCAATCGGCACGGAGCCGGTCAAGACCAGACTCGGCCGGCGGTGACCGCAAACAAGGAAGAGCCCGGCAGCCAAAGTGTCTGCGGAGAACGAGGGTCAAAGACGGGCCCGCGGTGGGTGCCGGAGGTCGGTCGAGGACGTGCTGCCGAGAAGGAAGAGGGACCATCAGGGACCACATTGGTCACTCATCACCCCAACAGAAGAAGGACTTCAGGGGCTGATGGACAGACTGTCTCAAGCTCGCAACAAAGACCGACTGACAATCATCAGAGAGACGGTGGTGTCCCTCAACACATGTGTAACACCAACATCGTCACACTGCACAAGGACAAGGGAGATCACAGCAAGTGCACCAACTACAAGGGACATCTCACTTCTGAGTGTTACAGGAAAGGCCTTTGCCAGAGTGATCCTACAAAGACTGCACAGACTCGCTGACCTGAGGCACAATGCGGTTTCCATGGAGATAGATCCACAATGGACATGATCTTCTCCCTGCGTCAAATCCAAGAAAAATGTCAAGAGCAGCAAACCCCATTGTTCATCGCCTTTGTGGATGTTACGAAAGCTTTTGATTCTGTCAGCAGACATGGCCTCTACCACCTACTGGAGAAGATTAGATGTCCACCACGTCTTCTAAACCTCTCTTGGTCCTTCCATGAGAACATGCATCTACAGTAGTGGAAATTGATGAAGCTACATCGGATAGTTTCCACATTAGCTGCCTTCTGCAGGTAGCATCTCCTGCAGAGCCCTTTGATGGTGAAGAGATCATCACCTGTGACGGACTGAGCCGTTTCTGCGTAACACACGCGTAACACCAACATCGTCACACTGTACAAGAACAAGGGAATGCACCAACTACTGTTCTATTTAATTATTTAATTGTCATATGTACAGGCAACAGAACCGTTAAATTATTTCTTGCTGTAGATTAACAAACCTGTAATTGCAACAACACAAAAATGCATTAATCAAAATGTCAGTAAATTAATCGTCTTGATACCAGTGTAAATATTGTCTGTAAAGCAACTTAAGCCTCAGTCTGTAGTTCTTCATGGTTCATAGTTGTGGTTAGTGTTGGGCAATGCTTACGAGCCTGATGGTTGCTGGGAAGAAGCTGCTCCTGAACCAGGAGGTTATGTTTTTTAAGGTACAGAACCTTGTTGCAAATGGTAGGACTGAAATATCGAGAGTGTGGTCAGGATGGTGTGGGTCTTTGACATTAGCTACCTTTTGGATGCAGCATCTCCTGTAGATCGCTTTGATGGTGGGGAGATCATTACCTGTGATGCACTGAGCAGTTTCTACCACTCTGTATTCTTCTTCATTCCTGGGAGTTTGAATTGCTGAACCAGGCTGCAGTGCAACCAGTCAGTGTGCTCTCTCCCATACAACTGTCCAAGTTCAACAGAGTATTCATCAACATGCCGAATCTCCTCAATCTTCTGAACAAGTAGAGGTGATGATGAGTCTTGTATGTGATTGCATTGATGTGCTGGACCCAGGACAGATCTTCAGAGACATGGACAACCAGGAACTTGCAACATAACATTCTCCACCACTGCCCCATGAATGAAGACAAGTTTGTGGATCATCGGTTTTCCCCTCCTGAGGTGATCGACCTCTGCCATGTTTCCTGTGATTGACCAGATGACAATATCTGATGAGATGGCCATGGACCAGGGCTGGCACGCAGAAGCTTTATCACACCTGACCCTGCTGTGTTCCTGAGGAAGATCTGGTGTCACTGGGAATATGGAGCTGATCCTCTATAAACTGCCCTCAATGGAAGACCATGATGAAGGTGCATCTATAGAGCTCGGCTGTCAGCGAAGTTGGAACAGAAATCTGCTGGAGCAACTCAGTGGGTCAGGCAACATCTGTGGAGGGAATGGACAGACGATGTTTGAATCCGGACCCACCAAGACTCCATTCTTGTCTCCATTTACCAGGTTGGATTATGATGGCAGGAAATGGCCAAGATTGATGATCACTGTGGACTGGAGTGACAGATGACTGAAGATCCTGAAGACCCAATCTTGCTCCACGGTCTGCGACCTTCCACACCTGGAACTGGAGAAGTTGTTGATGAACAACTTGGTGGGATTTCTTGTGGCCCTGGATCTACTCCAGATTGTTTGAAGGGACAAATGTGACAGATGTCTGAGTGCCAGCGATTGGCCGAGGACGGGCCCTCGGTGGGTGCCGGAGGTCGGTCGAGTATGTGGCGCCGAGAGAACATGGCATCTGGGGAGGGAATGGGCAGATGACGTTTGGATCAGGATCCTTCAAGACTCCATTCTTGTCTCCATTTACCAGGTCACTTTCTGACGACATGAAATGGGCAAGTTTAATGATCACAGTGGACTTGAATGACTGAACCTTGAAGATCCCAAAGGCCAATCTTACTCAACGTTCTACGCGACCTTCCACACCTGGCATTGTTGAGGAACAACTTGGTGGGACATCTTGTCGCCCCGGATATCCTCCAGACAGTGTGAAGGGGAACATCTGCTGACTGATGAGGTCGTCAGCTGTTTGCGAGGAACTTTCTCGCCGAAGACTTGCATGAAAATGCCACTGGGGCAGATGATGAGTCAGAGCTGGACGAGTTAGACATATTTCTTAAAGGGCGTGGATTCTCCCGTGCAACCTCAACAGGGATTGGATAGCACGCAACAGAAGCTATGTCAGGAACCCGAGTGCCGTTCGTGGAAAACCATCGGATATGAAGCCACATCGGTGAGGACCGCACCGGAATTTCTCACTCCGTCCAACAAAGGCCCTTTTAAGAGCCACTAGAAAAAGAGCTACAACCTCTTCCCCACCTGCGCTCTCATCTGCATTTGAGATTTCATCGTCAACATTTCCCAGTACAACTGGCAGCGATCAGTTGCACGGAGGAATCCACGCCTTTTAAGAAATTTGTCAAACACATCTGGCTCTGACTCATCATCTGCCCCAGTAGCAGTTTCCTGCAAGTCTTCAGAGGGAAAGGTCCTCACAAATAGCTGGCGACCACATCAGACAGCAGAAGTTTAATGTTTTCCACTTCATACCTTCTGGGGGAGATCCAGGCCCACAAGAGGTCCCACCAAGTTGTTCCTCAAAAGCTTCTCAAGCGCCAGGTGTGGAAGGTCATGGAGAACTTGGAGTAAGATGCCATTCAAGTCCACGGTGATCATCGACCTCCGCCACGTTCCTGAGATTGACCAGAGGACAAGATCTGAAGGGACGGCCACGGACCAGGGGTGGCACGCAGAAGCTTCATCACACCTGACCCTGCTGTGTTGCTGAGGGAACCTCCCGGTGAGCGCCGCACAGCCGTGCTGGAGCCGACCCAGCAATCGGCACGGAGCCGGTCAAGACCAGACTCGGCCGGCGGTGACCGCAAACAAGGAAGAGCCCGGCAGCCAAAGTGTCTGTGGAGAACGAGGGTCAAAGACGGGCCCGCGTTGGGTGCCGGAGGTCGGTCGAGGACGTGCTGCCGAGAAGGAAGAGGGACCATCGGGACCACATTGGTCACTCATCACCCCAACAGAAGAAGGACTTCAGGGGCTGATGGACAGACTGTCTCAAGCTCGCAACAAAGACCGACTGACAATCATCAGAGAGACGGTGGTGTCCCTCAACACATGTGTAACACCAACATCGTCACACTGCACAAGGACAAGGGAGATCACAGCAAGTGCACCAACTACAAGGGACATCTCACTTCTGAGTGTTACAGGAAAGGCCTTTGCCAGAGTGATCCTACAAAGACTGCACAGACTCGCTGACCTGAGGCACAATGCGGTTTCCATGGAGATAGATCCACAATGGACATGATCTTCTCCCTGCGTCAAATCCAAGAAAAATGTCAAGAGCAGCAAACCCCATTGTTCATCGCCTTTGTGGATGTTACGAAAGCTTTTGATTCTGTCAGCAGACATGGCCTCTACCACCTACTGGAGAAGATTAGATGTCCACCACGTCTTCTAAACCTCTCTTGGTCCTTCCATGAGAACATGCATCTACAGTGGAAATTGATGAAGCTACATCGGATAGTTTCCACATGAGAAGTGGAGTGAAGCAAGGCTGTGACCCAACTCCCATGGTGTTTGGCATCTTCCTATCTGCCCTTTGCCTTCCCAACATACACGGGAGACGTGTATCTTCAAACCAGAAGTGACGGGATGCTCTTCAATGTGGCAATGTTGAAAGCCAAGACGAAGGTGAGAACTGTGCTTATAAGGGAACTCCAGCCCGCTGATGATGCTGCACTCAGTTCCTCAACAGAAGAAGGACTTCAGGGGCTGATGGACAGACTGTCTCATGCTTGCACCAAAGACCGACTGGCAATCAGCATTAAGATGACTGTTGTCATGGATCAGGGCACTCCACTCCCCTCTGAAATCACCCTAAACACCACTACGCTGGAAAATGTCTTAAATTCACCAACCTAGGATCTACGGTGACTGACAGCCACTCTCTGGATGAGGAAACCAATTCACGTACAGTAACCCACCTTCGAGAGACTAAGCAAGTGGACATGGAAGAACAGGAAACTCACAATGAAGACCAAGGTAACTGTCTACAACGGAGACAGTTTTTATTTTTTTATTCTGCTTATATGTTTTGTAATCTGCTTATCTGCAAGGCATCCTTGAGAGTCTTTGAAAGGTGCCCATAAGTGTAATGATAAATAAAAAATAAAAAAATAAAAATCAATGAAGTCAAGTTTGTGGATCTGCGGCTTTCTCCTGAGGTCAACAAATAGCTCTGTGGTTCTGCAGACATTGAGAACAAAACGTCTGCACTGGCAGCATTTCCTCTCAATCTCTCTCCTGTACTCTGACTCGTCATTACCCATTATTTGTCCAACAACGGTGGTATCGTCGGTGAAATTTAAAGATGGCTTTGGAATGGTCTGGCTGTGCAGTCCTGGTCATAGAGCAGGGGAGTGAACACACAGCCTTGAGCTGGTCATGTGTTGGTTATAGAGGAGGAGGTGTTGCCCGTTTGTGCTGATTGTGGTCTGCTGATGAGGAAATTGAAGATCCTTTTGTACAGGATTGAGCAGAGACAAGGTTAAGGAGATGTGTGAGGACATCCAGGACAGATTTTCAGAGACATGGACACGCAGGAACTTGCAACATAATGTTCTCCACCACTGCCCCATGAATGAAAACAAGTTTGTGGATCATCGACTTTCCCCTCCTGAGGTCATCGACCTCTGCTGTGTTTCTTGTGATTGACCAGAGGACAATATCTGAAGAGACGGCCATGGACCAGGGCTGGCACGCAGAAGCATCATCACACCTGACCCTGCTGTGTTGCTGAGGAAGATCTGGTGTCACTGGGAATGTGGAGCTGATCCTCTGTAAACTGCCCTCAGTGGAAGACCATGATAGAGATGTGTTTTTAGAGCTCGGCTGTCAGCGAAGGAGGAGCAGAAAACTGCTGGAGGAACTCAGCGGGTCAGGCAGCATCTGCGGAGGAAATGGACATATGACATTTGGATCGAGACCCTTCAAGAATCCATTCTTGTCTCCATTTACCAGGTCAGTTTCTGATGACAGGAAATGGCCAAGATTGACCATCATCATGGACTTGCATGTCAGATGCTTGAAGATACTGAAGACCCAATCTTGCTCCACGTGCTCTGCGAACTTCCACACCTGGCGCTGGAGAAGCTGTTGAGGAACAACTTGGTGGGATTTCTTAGGGTGCTGGATCTCCTCCAGATTGATTGAAGGTGGGTGCCAGAGGTCGGTCGAAGACACGACTCCGAGAGGACTTTTCATCTGTGGAGGGATTGGACAGACAACGGTTTGGATCAGGAACCTTCAAGATTCCATTCTTGTCTCCATTTACCAGGTCGGTTTCTGATGACAGGAAATGGCCAAGATTAATGATCACCGTGGACTTGAATGACAGAAAATTGAAGCCGCTCAAGACCGGACTCGGCCCGCAATGGCCACGAACAAGGACAAACCCGGCAGCCGAAGTGACCGCCGAGACAAGTGTCCAGTACGGGCCCTCGGTAGGTGCCCGAGGCCAGACTGCTCATGGAATGACGCGCCGCTGAGAAGGAAGAGGAACCATCGGGACCATATTGGTCACTCATCACCCCAACAGAAGAAGGACTTCAGGGGTTGATGGACAAACTGTCTCCTGCTTGCAATGATTACCGATTGGCAATCAGTATTAAGACGACTGTTGTCATGGACCAAGACACTCCACTCCTCTCTAAAATCATCCTAAACACCAGTCAGGTGGAAACTGTCATCAAATTCACCTACCTAGGATCAACGTTGACTGACTGCCACTCTGTGGACGAGGAAATCAATTCACCTACAGCAAACCACCTTCCTATACAGTAACCACATTCTGGAGTATATCCAAGCAGACATGGAAGAACAGGAGTAACAATGTCCTATTGGCAGCATTCCCTCAGATTATCAATCTCTCTCCTGTACTCTGTCTGACTCGTCATTACCCATTATTTGTCCAACAATGGTGGTACCGTCGATGAAATTTAAAGACGGCATTGGAATGGTCTGGCTGTGCAGTCCTGGTCATAGAGCAGGGGACTGAACACACAGCCTTGAGCTGGTCCTGTGTTGGTTATAGAGGAGGGGGTGTTGCCAGTTTGTGCTGAGCTGGAGGCCTTGCTCGAGACTGACATTGAGCCCCACCGCAGGGTCGTGGACTTACCATCGGAGCCTGCGATCCCTTGCCTGTGATCGACACTCCAACTGTGGGTTTCAACATCAAGGAGCTCGCAATCTCAGGTAGAAACTGATGTCAGGAAGGTCCAAAGTCGCAGGAGGTTCGACCAGCCCCAACCCGGGGTCTGATCGCCTGACGCGGGGGAGCTGAGATCCCCCCGATGCAGGAGCTTGATCGCCCCAACGCGGAGGGCCAGACCGCTGGCTACGGGAGCCAAGATCGCCCCGTCAACTGAAGTCTCGAGGACCCCGATTGCAGGAGAACAAAGAAGGGAAGAGATTGAACTTTTTCTAGGGTGATCATCAGCCTCTGATTGACCTGAGATTGACCATAGGACAAGATCTGAAGAGATGGCCATGTACCAAGGGAAACATGTAGAAGCATCATCGCTCCTGACTCATCTGTGTTCCTGAGGACAATGTGGTGCTGCTAGGAATAGACTGAGCTGCTTCTCCGCTGAACTGCCTTCCAGTCCCTGGTATGGGACATCGCTCGGGACTTCAGGTAAGACCTTTACTTGGGTATCCTTCCTCTGCAATTCCCTACGAGATAGACCTTACAAACAGTTGTAGAACACTCACTGGCAGCATATTCATGGCTCCCGATCTCTCACTGTCTGAAGCAGCTCCTGTGCCACCAACAATGTAGACAGCTGTCGGTCTTCAAACTGCTCTGCCAGTGCCACTTGTCATAAGTTCATTAGTCATAGGACCAAAATTAGGCCATTCAGCCCATCAAGTCTACTCCACCATTCAACCATGGCTGATCTATCTTTCCCTCTCAACCCCATTCTCCTGCCTTCACCCCATAACCCGATACCCGTACTAATAAAAAATCTGTCAATCTCTGCCTCAAAAATATCCATTGCCTTGGCCTCCATCTCCATCTGTGGCAAATAATTCCACAGTTTCACCACCCTCTGACTAAAGAAATTCCTTCTCATCTTTCTAAAGGTACATTGTTTTATTCTGAGGCTATGGCTTCTGGTCCAAGACTCTCCGACTGGTGGAAACATCCTCTCCACATCCACTTTCACTATTTGGTAAGTTTCAATGAGTACCCCCTCATCCTTCTAAACTCCAGCAAGTACAGGCTCAGTGCCGCCAAATGCCATCATATCTTAACCCAATCATTCCTGAGATCATTCTCGTAAATGTTCTCTGGACCAACACACCCTTCCTGAGATTTGGTGCCCAAAACTGCTCACAATATTCCAAATGTGGTCTGACCAGTGCCTTATGAACTCCTCAGCATTGCATCCCTGTTTTTGTATTCTAGCCCTCTCAAAATAACTGCCGGCTTTGCATTTGCCTTCCTTACCACCGATTCAACTTGCAAATTAACTTTTTAGGAATCCTGCAGCAGCACTCCCGAGTCCCTTTGCACCTCCAAATCCTGAATTCTCTTCCCATTTAGAAAATAGTCTACGCCTTTATTCCAACTACCAAAATGCATGACTACACATTTTGCTATGCTGTATTCCAACTGCTAATTCTCAGCCCATTCTCTCAACCTTCTGTTACCTTCTGTTGTTTTTTTAAAAGCTTCCCAATTCTCCAGCTACCCCACTAACCTTTGCAATGTTATATGCCTTCTCTTTAATTTTATTCCTCCTTGTCTCCTTTCTAAAGATACATCCGTTAATTCTGAAGCTGTGCCCTCTTGTTCTAGACTCTCTCCCACTAGTGGAAACATCCTCTCACATCTACCCTTTCCAGCCTTTCATTATTCAATGAGGTTCCCCCCCTCATCCTTCTAAACTCCAGCGAGTACAGGTCCAGAGCCGCCAAACATTCATCATATATGAATCCAATCATTCTCATAAACCTCCTCTGCACCCTCTCTAATACCAGCATATCCCTCTTCAGATATGGGTCCCAAAACTGCTCACAATATTCCAAATGTGGTCTGATCAGTGCCTTATTAAGCCTCAGCATTACATCTCTTTTTTATATATTTTAGAGTTACTCCAGCTTTTTGAGTTTATATTCCAGTTGTCTTGAAATGAATGCTAACATTGCATTTGCCTTGTTATTTGTATGTGCAGGATTGCTCAGTATTTGGAGAAACAATGGGCTTTGGGATCTTCAGCATTGCCCTGCCCTTCAAGTCCATGGCTGATGATCTACCTCCAACATTTTGCTGCACAGTGCCAGAGGGAAAAATCGAGTAGAAGCCCATTGAAGCCTCGTCACTACGGACTGCAACCTGTTCCAAAGAGAGAGATCAGATGTCACCAGAAACCCACTGTAACCACTCTGGACACTGCTCTTCCAGGGTGCAGGACGTACTCAGTATGTACCCTTCCAAAGGTTGTCTATGTAGACAGCAAGACTTAACCTGTTGGGGTCATGACTATGTATTGTCCAACCACGGAGTTGTTCTGAAGTCCTGACCTCCCTTTCTTTTGCAGCAGGTGACTCAAATCCCACCCACCCTTTTGAAGGTCATTGTAAAAGCCACTAATAAAGAGCCGTGATCTTGTATATTGGTCTTTTTTTATTTTGTGTCTCTGGAATTCTGGACTCTCAATACATCTCACCAAAGCTAAGAAATCTGGTTATGGTAAAGAGTTCTCAAATACAAATGTAATGACTTTATGCTGATGGAATTCTACAAGATGCCGTTGTTATCAAGAAGGAGGAGGTGTTGGGCTCTGCGAAGCAGTGAAGTGGAGAGGTGCCAGGGGCTGACCGGATCGATGGAATTGTGACAGGCCATTGGACACAGATGCATCCCACAGAACACAGAACAGTACAGCATTTTCGATGATCAGCCATAATCATATTGAATGGTGGTGCTGGCTCGAAGGGCCAAATGGCCTGCTCCTGCACCTATGTTTCTATCTATCAGTCTATCTGTGACTCTATCTATGACTCTATCTCTGCCTTCCCCACATCCATGTTCACCCACACACTGTGCTACTAAGTTGCCACTCCACTTTGACTTTTAATTCTGAAGCATACTGGTACAGTCTGCTTCAAAATTACAGTTAAAGACTGTCTGGCCACTTCTGAGAATGATTTCTCCTCTGTTTATTCAAATTCCATTCACGCCATATTAACCCATTTAAATAAACGGGGCAAAGCCTTTAAAATGGCAGAGCGCAACCTGATACGATGCCCTTAAGCCTCCTGTGATAACATCTCCCATCATTTACAGCTTCATACTTTGCCTTCTGACACTCTGTAATGGGCGCACAAGTGATATGTGAAGTCTTGATATTACCACAGGGTATCTAAATATAGCACACGTTAGATGTAGGCTGTCTACTAAAGCTATTAACTCTGGCCATAAATGAAATGAAAGCAGCATATTAACCGCGCTCCGTGCTTGCATTCTGTCAGCTTTCTCTGCAGTTGTCACATTGCAGTGTCAGCTACAGCTGCAGCCCCGACTGATGTCTGCTCACACCTCTGTCTTGTAGTCTGCAACATCCCCAGGAGTCTGGGACCCCTCCTTTTCCACCTCTCACCAGTCTGCTGCTCCCCCCCCCCTCCACCTCTCTCCCTGCCCCCCTCCCCCATCCACCTCTCCCTGCCCCACCCCCCTCCTCCACCTCTAAAAACACTTGGACGGGGTTACATGGATATGAAAGGTTTAGAGGGATGTGGATCAAATGCAGGCAAACAGGACTAGTTTAGATGGGCATCTAGGCTGCCATGTTGGGCTGAAGGGCCTGTTTCCATGCTCTGCAAATCGATGACATTCACTTCCCTCTTCAAAACACATTTGATTTCATTCAAAATAATCTTATTGCCAGCGTCAGCAATTTGCCAAAGTATCTCAATACATGCCCAATGCATCATCTAAAATAGACTTTTAATTGTTTACATTTAGACGAACCCTTCTGTGGTCAATAGCTTCCTTGGATTAACTAGTCACCTTGTAAACCTTCATGGATCACGGTAAACTCTTTGCTGAAGAATATTCATCCAGCTTCCATAATGTTTCCTTGTGTGATGTTCAACATCTTCACGTAACCACAGGTTGTCTTGTTTCCCTTGAGGACATTCTTCTCCAAATACCAATGCCCAGGATTTACTGGAATATTCAATTCTAGTACAAATGCTCTTTGCATTCTTATTTCATAGTCTTTGGAAATTATTATTGGCACTGTTATAGAGTCATATAATCGTTGTATAGTACAGCACAGGAACAGACCCTTTGGCCCACTTGTACATGCTGACCAAATTGACATATTGGGCCAGTCCTATTTGCCTAGGTGCCCAGGTGCAGAAGAATGTCATTAAATTGGAAAGAGTGAAGAGGACGTTCACCAGGATGTTTCCTGGGCTTGTGGGCTTGAGTTATATTGGCCCATATCCCTCTAAACTTGTCCCATCCATATATCTGTTCAAATACGTTTAAAAATCATAATTGTATCTGCTTCTTTTGCTTTCCCTGGCAGCCCGTTCCTGATATAGATTAACCTGCATGAAAAAGTTGCCCCTGAGGTCCCTCTTAAATCTCCCACCTCTTGCTTTAAGCCTGTGTCCTCAAGTATTTGAATCCTCTAACCTGGGAAAAAGACTGTGAGCGTTCACTTTATCCATGCCCCTCATGATTTTGCACACCTCAAACAAAATCACCACTCAGCCTGCTACACTTCAAAGAAAAAATGTGTAGCCTAACCGACTTTCCTCTATACAGAGAGTGTTGAGTCTGGAATTCTCTGCCTCAGAGGGCGGTGGAGGCAGGTTCTCTGGATGCTTTCAAGAGAGAGCTAGATAGGGCTCTTAAAAATAGCGGAGTCAGGGGATATGGGGAGAAGGCAGGAACGGGGTACTGATTGGGGATGATCAGCCATAATCACATTGAATGGCGGTGCTAGCTCGAAGGGCCGAATGGCCTACTCCTGCACTTATTGTCTATTGTCTATAACTCAAGCCCAGGTAACATCCTGGTGAACGTCTTCTTCTCTCTTTTCAATTTAATGACATTCTTCTGCACCTGGGCACCTAGAACTGCAAACTCCCCAAGTGTGGTCTCACGAAAGACTTGTACAACTGCAACATGATGTCCCAACTTTGGTACTCAATACTATTTCCAATGAAGGACAGCCTGCTGCAGATCTTAAATGCTTTGCATCTAATCTAAATTCATTTCCTTTTCTTTTTTAATCATTTTAATCTGGATTGAGAAGCTTAACTAAAATGTTGGCTCAATTTCTTGCATTTAAGTCCAGTGAATAAAAGTAAAACTGGGTAACATGAGATTCTAGAATAAGTACTCACTGGAGACCACAGTGCAAGGAATGTGAAATTACCAAAGTGATATATCTACACCTTCCATTGGAATTAGGAGAATACTTTCCTCCCTAGTTCATTCATTTTATTTAAGTATTTCCTCAATTTTCTCTCCATTAAATTCTTACTTCCTCCCCAAGGATAGAGGCAAGCTCACATTGGGAAATCTCTTTAGTGTCAGCCAATAACTTAAGCGGCCGGCCCTTGTGCTCGCTTTGTGACTGATGTTTGGATAGGTCTGGGCAAACACAAGGGATAATGTAAACCTAATTTGTAACATTGGATCTTGGCCAGAAACAGGCCTATCTCCATTCTGTTGACCGTTTGATCTTCAAGTCCCAGTTTTGGATTCTTTCCCCTCCCTCACCATCTCTCTGTTCCTCCATTTGTTAACTCATCTTTACAATTTCTTTGTCCGTGACAGTTAAGGGAAGGAGGCAGTGTGAGTGTTCGGACGTGCCGGCATGTGTCGATGTTTCTGGCCGTATAGTCTGCTGGAGTTCTACATCGAGATGGAAAAATGGAGGCGGGGGTTTGGGGAAGGTAATCCAATAAAATCAACCAAGTAGTAAACCCCTCCGGATCATGCCTTGCACATAAATTCCACGTTCAACAGACAACAGGAATCTGGCTTCATGTGCACTTGTAGCATGAAATTGACTTGAGATTTGTCAAGATTAGCTGAGAGTAATTGTGTTCTTGAGGTAAACCATAGTAAGAGGATGAAGTCATGCGAATATGGTTCCAACTGGAAGTGGAGAGAGTGAGGCCACACAGAGGTTAACAGCAATTTATTCATCACAGGTAGGACAGATAAAATGAACCGCAGAGACCGCAGTAAAATAACAGTGTGGTCAGAGAAGAAAAAGAAAAGGAATTAGTCTTGCCATGACGATGTGGGATGAATGACGGACTGGCAGAGTGGGACATGGAGAGGTAACGTTGCCCTGAACAAAGCTCTGGGGAATTCACAGTTGCCATGGAAACGGAAGAGAGAGTCAACTGACGGAGAGCAGCCAAAGCCCCACAGGGAATGATAATGGTGCAGAATGCTGTTAACGTCAGCAACACCATTCTGGGTCATAACACAAGGTGCACAGCGTCTGCAGTGAATAACGGGGAGGGCAACTTTGTCACAAGGGGGAAGCACCAAAAGTGAGAGTTTTTTAGTGTAGTCTAGTTTAGTTTAGTTTAGTTTTTTAGTTTAGTTACATTTATAGTTTAGTTTAGAAGTTTAATTTAGTATAGTAGTTTAGTTTATTTAGTAGTTTAGTTTTGTTTAGTTGAGAGATAATGTTGAAACTATTGAGCTCAAAGATAACTGTCCTTCACCTTTCATGTGAAACACAACAGAATGATTTCTGTCCAGAGTAAGGGGGTAAAAGCCACAATGGCTGATGTTATACTCTGTGTCGGTATCTTTAGGGCATCAGGAGGTGCCCTTTAGTCATGGCCTGTGTCTGGTCTGGTCAGTGCAGGTTGGTTCATTCCCGAGCTGGTCTTGTTTCTGTGTCGTTATATCAGCCTGTGTTCTCAGAGAGACAGTGGAGTCTGATTAGTGTGGGAGCTATGTCCAGTGTAACCGTAATCCGTTATAAAGAGGAGCGTAATAACACGGATGGACTGTAATTATGTATAATGTTATCTGAATTGATTAGACCGCATGCAAAACAAAATGTTTCATTGTACCTCGGTAGACATGAAAATAATAAACCTAAACCTAAATGTACCGTGTGATGTACAAAAGATGCCAGCTTCACTTTGGCACCTCTGTACACATACACATAGTTCCAGGCCACATTCACAATCTACTGACTTCCCTATTTCTCAAAGTGTTCTTCTGCTTTTATTAGTTATCCAATATTATCTGGGACCTTTGAAATGTTACATAACCAACTGAGGCACAACCATTGCAACTTATTAACGCCCAAATAATCCCACTGATATTGTTTGTTGAAGTGGTTTTATATTTAATGTGCAATTCTGATTTTTTAAGGCAGGCAAGTGGTTACTTCCATTCAATTAATGGTAATCACTCAAATGGAACCAACTGCTCTTTTTACAGCCTGTACTTATTGTTTATAATAGGCTAAGGTTCTACAGAAGTCTGCATTTATGGAGCAATTGGTTTGAAAGGACATCTGGAAGCTTTATAATAATTTGAAGTTGGCAGGCGATTCAGAGGTTGTTATTTTGAATATTTCTCATCAGCATTAGAAACTCCGAGCTGTGGTCGCGAGCGGATTTTTTTTTCCCACGTCACCTGTAAAGCCTTGGAACAATTACAGTCCTCAGTAGAGTTTGATGAACAGCCAGGCAAAAACCCTTGGCTCAATAAATGCGTTCCGATTTTATGTACATTTTGAAGATTGTTTTCCTAAATATTCTCATTTAATAAAACTTGCGAAAAGCGGTAAAAAAGAACGGAAAATGGTGCAAACTCTCAGCAGGTCAGATAGAACCTGTGGAGAGATAAACTGAGTCAATGTTTCAGGTTAAAGGTGAAAATTGGTGAAATGATCTGCCATCTAAAATGGTAACTGTTTTTTTTCTCTACAGTCGCTGCCTGTCCTGAGTATTTTGAACATTTTCTATTTGTATTTTAGATTACAAGCATCTGTAGATTTTTGAATTTCATTTACCAAAGAAATGATAATTCTGGTTATGATTTAGCAACAATGTTAAATTGTTTCATGGTTTGAAACAATACACTGAACTTAGAAACATAGAAAATAGGTGCAGGAGTAGGCCATTCGGCCCTTCGAGCCTGCACCGCCATTCAATATGATCATGGCTGATCATCCAACTCAGTATCCTGTACCTGCCTTCTTTCCATACCCCCTGATCCCTTTAGCCACAAGGGCCACATCTAACTCCCTCTTAAATATAGCCAATGAACTGGCCTCAACTACCTTCTGTGGCAGAGAATTCCACAGATTCACCACTCTCTGTGTAAAAAATGATTTTCTCATCTCGGTCCTAAAAGGCTTCCCCTTTATCCTTAAACTTGTGCCGTACATTCTAATCCCCCTCACTTTGATCATAAGACTGACTAAATTGTGACTAACCTCAAATTGTGATCACTTATTTCTGATCAGTCGAGATTTTAAAGAGATTTGTTAACTTAAACACGTTCACTTTCACGGCACAATAACATAGAACAACACAGCACAGAAATAGTTCCTTTGGCCCACAGTGTCAGTGCCAAACATAATGCCAGGTTAAAATAATCTCTTAGTTTGGTTTAGTTTAGTTTATTATGGTCACTTGTACAAAGCACAGTGAAAAGCTTTTGATAGGTGCTTAAGGAAGGAAGAAACTATACATGTTTACAAGCAAGCCGTCAACAGTGCACAGATAAATGACAAAGGGTACAACGTTTCGTGCAAGATAAAGTTCGATAAAGTCCGATTAGAGATAGTTCAAACGTCTCCAATTATGTAGATAGGTCAGGAGGTCAGGCCTGATGACAACTGGGAAGAAACTGTCTCTGAATCTGGAGGTGTGCTTTTTCAAACTTCTGTACCTCTTGCCTGATGGCAGAGGGGAGAAGAGGGAGTGACTCACCGTTGATTATACTGGTGGCCTTGCTGAAGCAGTGTGGTGTAGATGGAGTCAATGGGAGGGATGATAGTTTGTGTGATGGTCTGGGCTAGATTCAGAACTCTCTACAATTTCATGCGGTCTTGAATGGAGCTGTTCCCAAACCATGTTGTGATGCATCCCGATAAAATGCTTTCTGTGGCACAGGATCCATATCCCTCCCTCCCTTACATAGCCATATGCCTCTTAAACGTCACTCTCGTACCTGCTTCCACCATCACCCTTGGTTCTCAACTCTCACCAAACTCTGTGTAAAAACTTGCCCTGCACATCTTTAAACTTTGTCCCTCGCACCTCAAAGCTATGCCCTCTAGTCTTGCACAGTCCACCCTGGGAGAAACAAGTTCTGACTGTCTACTCTATCTATATGTATCATAACGTGAATGTGGTGCAGGGAGTTACAGGTATGTGATATAACATGGTGTGATCATGGAAGCAGTGGTCATTTGGCTTGCTGGCAGATACATTGGCATACTCACGATGGCAGTGTTTCCCCAACAAATCACAAGCTGAGCCAAACCTGTCAGCGGTTCATGTGGGATCACTGACATAATCCCTGTTTTATTTTCAAAACAGCTGCCTTAAGAACGATGTAATTGCAATAACAATCACAGTCAGCAAAGTCTTAAAGTCCATATTAGTCAAATGGATGGTTGTGATCAGACTAGTTGATAGAAGCAATACTATCCCATTGATTAATACCAGAAACAGGCCCTTCAGCCCAACTTGTCCATTCTGACCAAGATGCCCCATCTAAGCCTGTCCCATTAGCCTGCGTTTGGCCAATATCTCTCTAAACCTTTCTTATCTATGTACCTGTCCAAATGTGTTTTAAATGTTGTTTTATGCCTGCCTCAACTACCTCTTCTGGCAGCTCATTCCATATACCCACCACTCTGTGTGTGAAAAAGTTGTCCCTCAGGCTACTATTAAATCTTTCCCCTCTCACCGTAAACCTATTTTCTCTGGTTCTTGATATGTGCATTCACCTATCTTCCACTCATGACTTTATACACCTCTATAAGATCATCCCTCAGCCTCATGTGTTCCAAGAAATAAAGTCCGAGTCTCTCTCAACAGCTGAAGCCATCACACTGATATACAGAATCTATGTAAATCTTCTCTGCATTCTTCTCACTTACGCCATCTTTCCCATAGTGAGGTGACTAAAACGGAACACAATACTCCAAATGTGGACTCACCTTCACATGAACCTCTGGCTCACCTAGAAGGACTGCTGGGGTCCTTGGATGGAGGTGAGGGAGGAGGTATATGGACAGGTGTTGCATCTCCTGCGGTTGCAGGGGAAAGTATCTAAGGAGTGCATGGTTTGTACGGGAAGGCATGAGTGAACTAAAGAGTTGTCTCTGCAGAAGGTGGGAAGGATGGAGGTGGGAAGATGTGATTTGTTGGAGGTGATGGAAATGTCAGAGGATGATGTGCAGTGGATGATACTTGGGGAGACTTACTTCATCTGGTGCCAAATGCTGAAGGGGAATGGATGGGAGAGCGTCTGTTCTGAAGTAAGGCAGCACATCAGGAAAATGTTAAAATGTGAATAATGAGAAAGATGGAAATGATGTGTCCCACAACTCAGATCAGGCCGTGATATCCCATCAAATGGACCAGTCAGTCCACTGGTTCATGTGGGATTGCAGCCCCATCTCCATCATTCCCCATCAGCCTATGCCTCTCTCTCTCCCTCTCCTTTCCAATTTTTGCACCTATTCCTCAGACACATCGACTTTCTGCCGCGATCGCTCCTCACTGTGAGCTTCATCTCGGTGAAGCCCTTTCTCCTGACGTTGGAAGTAAGAGTGAGAGACTCATAGAGCTGTACAGCATGGAAACAGGCCCTTTGGCCCATCATGTCTATGCCAAACAAGTTGGCATACTGGGCTAGTCCCATTTGCCGACATTTGGGCCGTTGTCCTCTGAACCATCCTGTACATCTATCTATCCCAATGTTCCTACATAGTTGAGAGGATTGTTTTACTGGTCATGTGCCAAACACCAAAGTGTGGATACAAGTCAGGGATTGGGCAGAACAAGTGACTGTCCTTTATACAATTCTTCTAACTCATTTCTGGGACTTCTGTGATATCCTCCATATCTCACAGGGCCAGCATCTGTTCATGCTAGGTTATCCCCTCATTATTCATACATCAGTTACTGTGGGTCTATGACTAGGTGAAACATTGTCCACCAGACTAGGTGAAACATTGTCCACCAGGCTTCAGCATTAGAGTGGCATCGAACCCTGGCAACCTACCTGTCCAGGTGATGGAGAAGAAGGCACAACCTAGCAAACTACCTGCATGAGCGAGGAATACAATTTGTAGATGAAAGGTCACCATTACTAAATCTATTTACTCCACAGATGCTGCCTGACCTCTTGGGTATTTTCTGTCAATTTCCTGTTGCTATTTATGTTTGTGGATTAAATTGTCTATAATTGATGTCTGTGAACACACACGCACACACACGCGCGTGTTCTGAGCAAGATGGTGAGGTGGACCATGAAAGGTATCCATTCAGGCTTTGAAATCTTGTGACATTTGTTTTTTATGATCTCATACTGCTGTTGGCATAAATTCTGAATGGTATCCATTTAAGATTCAAAAACAGCCTGTAATGATATTTCACAGCACATGTGTAACTTGCTGGCCAGATGATGCAAGTCACAGCAAATACATCGGATATTTTCAGTAAACAGGATTTGTGCTAGAAATCAATTGTCCCCATTTGTTCTGCAGTAGATGCGGCATTCTACCAGTGGTCAGCTTGCACTGATGCCTGCCACTGAGCTCCTGGTAATGTTGATGGAGACAAAGTACATTCATTAAAGTGAACTAGGACAACTGGGAATTAAGATGTGTAGGAAGGAACTGCAGTTGCTGGTTTAAACCAAAGATAGACACAAAAAGCTGGAGGAACTCAGCGGGTCAGGCAGCACCTCTGGAGAAAAGGAATAGGTGACGTTTCAGGTCGAGACCCTTCTTCTGAAGAAGACCCAAAACGTCACCTATTCCGTTCCTCCAGAGATGTTGTCTGACTCACTGAGTTACTCTAGCTTTTTGTGTCTACCAACTGGCAATGAAAGTTTTGATGAGCTCTCCTGAGGAGGTGACTCAGGAACCAAGGTCTCACGCACACAGGGATCAAACCCCTCACCAGACACTTCAGTTCTACACTCTAGGGGGGGGGGGGGGTCCAGTCTGCACTGACAGAGCGCATGCGGCATGATCACAAGAGCTGCCTTTCACCTCTTGCTTTCTCTCTCAGGTGGATGTAAATCGTCCCGTGGTTTTAAATTGAAGAAGAGCAGAGAGGTTTACCCAATGGCCAATAATTTAATTTACAGCATTGTGTCAGCATCTTGAAAAGCAGCACTAACACTTAAAGTGAAAACCAAATTTCCAAAGTACTCCAGAACTTCCTATGTGCTCTAATAGGCCTCTAAAATATGAGAAAGGTATTTCTTTTTTGTAGTGCGCTATTGTATTTTCTTTCGTGTCCTTATAATTTACAAACAAAATTCAAATTACCCAAGTTAGTGGCACATGGAACGAGCTGACAGAGGAAGTGGCTGAGGCACTTGAGCAGGTACATGGATAGGGCAGGAATAGAAGGATATGGGCCAAACGCAGGCTAATTAGGTCTAATTAGCCGAGAGTGTCCTGTTCGGCATGGATGAGTTGGGCTGAAAGCCTGGATGAGTTGGGCTGAAAGCCTGTTTCCGTGCAGTGTTCAGTATACTGAGAGACATTGGTATTGTAGATGCAGAGAACAACCTTTCCCCAAACTGGAGACTTGGAGACATGGGCCAAAGTCCAGGGTAGGAGGGGTGCCACTTAGAGTAGAGATGAGGAGAGATCACTTTGAAGGGGCTCTATCCAATGGCTAGGTCCAGCATTAACTCTGTTGCCCTACTGAAGCCCATTATCTAATATGCCCCGTAAACCATTTTGAATGGTGGTGTCCTGCCACTCTCGATGCTCGGGCATTGTTCCACCACAGTCACTGTGCTGTACAATGACACCACTCTATTTCACACATGAACATGCAGATGCTCAAATTGGCAACAAGATGATGGTCGACCCACTAGAACCTCAGCTTGCCATTCCCGTCCACTTCTGGTCACACCTTGCTTACCCAGTCTGAAGAAGGGTCCCAACCCGAAACGTCACCTATCCATGCTCACCACAGATGCTGCCTGACCCGCTGAGTTACTCCGGCACTTTGTGTATTTTTTTGCTTATTCAGGATCTCTTAAACTATTCAAAGGCTCTGCTTCTGCCGCGTTTTGGGGACCAAAACGCTATCCAGACCCAGAGCGCAGTCTGCAGTACTGACTCGGCTCACCCTCCCTACACACATCCCCACACACACACCCACACACATCCCCACCCCACACACATCCCCACACACATCCCCACCCCACACACATCCCCACACACACACCCACACACATCCCCACACACATCCCCACACACATCACCCCTCGCTGTCTTTCAAAGGCATGGGCTTGTCCACAGCTGAAAGATACTGACCCCCCCCCCCAACCCCTAAACATCCCAGCATGTTGGTCAGCATTTCCATGCTGCAGACTGGGTCTTGATGAAAAGATAAAATAAATTAAATTAAGCAATAACTAAACAGCCAGCGATCTGGATCATATTAAATGTTTGTAATGTACCCAAAGACAATTGACGTGAGTTAATTGGCTGGAACAGATGTAAGAGTTGAGTAGCCCATGGCATCTGTACTGACTCTGTTCAGTTTTAGCATCATTCACAACTTAAACATATTAAAAATGGTTTAATTCTGGTAGTAAAGTTGCAGACACAATTCTCGTCCCTTCTCTGTGTGGCAGTGATCTCACTTGGCAATCAGAAAGTGCAGTCCCTGTCCCGGGGCATTGTACAGGCCGAGACTCATCAGCCTGCCTCTGTGTGAAAGGCTAGTCCTTCCTCGCACTTGCTCTCTCCCCACACAGCCTTGCCTTTCCCCACCGCTAACAAGCTACTCAACCATCCCATAGACACAATATGCTGGAGTAACTCAGTGGGTCAGGCAGCAGACAAGGAATGGGTGACGTTTCAGTTTGAGACCCTTCTTCAGACTGACATTGTGGGTAGAGGGAAACAAGATATAGCAGTTTAGAGCTACTATCTACCTGACCCTACAACTATCTTTAATCGAACTTCACTGGACTTTATCTTGCACTGAACATTATTCCCTTTATCCTGTATCTGTACACTGTGGATGGCTTGATTGTAATCATGTATAGTCTTTCCGCTGACTGGATAGCACGCAACAAAAGCTTTTCACTGTACCTCGGTACCTGTGACAATAAACTAAACTAAACTACACTGAATTAACAATAATCTCCTTATCCAGACTCCTTAATTCAAATATCATTGATAGCCTTGGAAGGATTCCACCAGAGTTCTGTTTCTATTTACCGATGTTCTAGCTGTTTCTTTCAGAGTGGAGTGTTTAATTGTTGTGTTCTCGGCAACGGAACAATGAAATTCTTACTTGCTGCAGCTTTACAAGCCATTTAACACGATAAAAGGGAATCATTTTACTCCAGGGTGGCTGGAATCTGGAACAATGCTACTGTAACGTCACCACACTATTGCAACAATCCCTGCACCATTGCAACATACTTTATACCATTGCAACAATCCCAGCACCATTGCAACAGGCTCAACTTTGATGCAACAGGGTTTACACCATTGTAACAGTGTCTGCACCACTGCAGCAGTGTCTACACATTGCCACGGTTTCTATCACCCACACCACTGCCTATGTTACCTGCAATACTGCAGCAGCATTATCGGGCTACAACTGTGCTTACACCATGACAATACTGCAACAGTCCCTGGACTTACTATACCGCCCACACCGCTCTGCGACGCACAGTGGAAATGTGTCCTTCCCTGGGATTTGTGTGTTTCCAGAGGAGTTTGTACATGGATGTGTGTGTCAGTTAGTGAGTGAGTGAGTGAGTGAGTGAGTGAGTGAGTGAGTGAGTGAGTGAGTGAGTGTGATTGCTCCTTCTGTCAGTGAACAAATGAACAACAAGGAATAGAAACATAGAAAATAGGTACAGGAGTAGGCCATTCGGCCCTTCGAGCCTGAACCGCCATTCAATATGATCATGGCTGATCATCCAACTCAGTATCCTGTAGCTGCCTTCTCTCCATACCCCCTGATCCCTTTGGCCACAAGGGCCACATCTAACTCCCTCTTAAATATAGTCAATGAACTGGCCTCAACTACTTTCTGTGGCAGAGAATTCCAGAGATTCACCACTCTCTGTGTGAAAAAATATTTTCTCATCTCGGTCCTAAAAGACTTCCCCCTTATCCTTAAACTGTGACCCCTTGTTCTGGACTTCCCCAACATCGGGAACAATCTTCTTGCATCTAGCCTGTCCAACCCCTTAAGAATTGTGTACGTTTCTATAAGGTCCCCCCTCAATCTTCTAAATTCTAGCGAGTACAAGCCGAGTCTATCCAGTCTTTCTTCATATGAAAGTCCTGCCATCCCAGGAATCAGTCTGGTGAACCTTCTCTGTACTCCCTCTATGGCAAGAATGTCTTTCCTCAGATTAGGAGACCAAAACTGTACGCAATACTCCAGGTGTGTTCTCACCAAGGCCCTGTACAACTGCAGTAGAACCTCCCTGCTCCTATACTCAAATCCTTTTGCTATGAATGCTAACATACCATTCGCTTTCTTCACTGCCTGCTGCACCTGCATGCCTACTTTCAATGACTGGTGTACCATGACACCCAGGTCTCGTTGCATCTCCCCTTTTCCTAATCGGCCACCATTCAGATAATAGTCTACTTTCCTGTTCTTGCCACCAAAGTGGATAACCTCACATTTATCCACATTATACGGCATCTGCCATGCATTTGCCCACACCCAATCTATCCAAGTCACCTTGCAGCCTCCTAGCATCCCCCTCACAGCTAACACTGCCCCCCAGCTTCGTGTCATCCGCAAACTTGGAGATGTTGCATTCAATTCTCTCGTCCAAATCATTAATATATATTGTAAATAGCTGGGGTCCCAGCACTGAGCCTTGCGGTACCCCACTAGTCACTGCCTGCCATTGTGAAAAGGACCCGTTTACTCCTACTCTTTGCTTCCTGTCTGCCAGCCAGTTCTCTATCCACATCAATACTGAACCCCCAATACCGTGTGCTTTAAGTTTGCATACTAATCTCTTATGTGGAATGTTTTGCCATCAAATTAACTTTGACAAATATTCTGTTTATATCTGCCCCTGTAGGCAAGTTGGGTCAGAGATTCAGAGGCAGAAAGGCCATGGTCTTCTGTGCATTCATTGCTGATCTGCTGAAGGGGATAGTCGGCTGGCAACACTGGGCTGATGTGGAAAACACCAACGAGTTTAATGTAGGAACAGCAGGTCTTTGTATGGCTACGATAGGTTGTTTATCTAAAACTGTTACCCGTGACATTTGCTACATCAGTTAATTGCTATCATGGGATATTATCACATTAGCTCTTTATTTTCATAATCCAGAGAAGAATAACAGCGCCTTGGTGGCAAAGAACTCAAGATGTGTTTAGCACAACTCTCAGTACATGGCCAAGATTCCTCATCGAAACTTCTACTCATGAACTAAAATCCTCTCTCAGAAGAAATCCCGCATTTATTGGCATGGGAAGCCACAGAGAAGGCCGTTCCTCACATTTGTTCTGACCTGAAATGTCCTCCATGGATGCTGCATGATGCACTGAGTTACTCCAGCACTTTGTGTTTCACTCAAGATTCCAACATCCAACATTCCAGCATCTGCAGTTCCTCGTATCTGCACGTTCTATTCCTTCTGGGAATTACGTTCCATTCCTTTTCCATCTCCATGTCATAATCAATAAGTATTGGTATTGGTTCTTGTCATGTGTACTGAGACACAGTGAAAAGCCTCCTTTGTGCTGTCTGGTCAAATCATACTACATGGGTATGTACTACATACTACATGGGTTCTACATACTACATGGGTATGATTATGCCGTACCCCAGTACAACAATTAGTGCAGGTAAGATCTCTCAGGACCATCTTCTGTAGTTTGCAGGTATCTCCTTACCTTGTGTTGAGTCCCTCTCCCACCTCTCCCCCACCGTGGCTGCTCAGTGCAATAACAACTATTGTTCCTCGCTTAAATAACATTTTGACAGATAGGTAGGCAGGAAAAGTTTAGAGGGATATGAGTCAGATGCAGGCAAATGGGACGAGCGTAGATGGTCGGCATGGACGAGTTGGGCCGAAGGGCCTGATTGTGTGCTGTATAAGTCTATGACTCCATGACATTAATTTGAGACAAAGCAGCAGCAAAGCTCCAGCCCAGTGAGCTGTTTGTCTGCTGCAGATTCTACAGTTTGCTGAATCTTCACTCTTCAAAGACAGCCGCTCTGGTTCCTTATCCCCGCCGAGCAGCTATCTGTGTCTGCGCTTCAGACTCCAAACCCGGCAGCTTTCTTGTGGTTTTAACTGACTCCCTTTGAAACAGAGACATAAGGTCACTCTCATGATTGAGAATTGGAAAAATGTAGTCCGGCTCCAAAGTAATTTTAATAATAATGAAAGAGCAGTAAAAGGAATTACCTTTTTAGTTCTGCTTCTTAGGTCTGGTTTTATTTAAAAACTGATACATAAATCGGCAAGAAGCATTGGAAGAGACTGATGGATGATGTACAATTGGGACTGCGGATTAGTGCTCTGAAACCCCCTTTGACTTTTAACTTATGTTTCTCATTGGTGACTTTGGCAGTTCCTTTGAATGCACCTGGGCTTTGCAACAGGGAAATAACACAAACTGCTTGATGAGAAGCTAAGAGTTTTGGGTGGTGCCTTTACAGTCACAAGAGAATGAAAAGTGAAAGCCTCTGGAATATGGCAGTCTTGTCTGTAGGTGAGAGAGTATGGACATGTGTAATGGGAACATTCTGTAACTGGGAATCTACAAAGTCCAAAGGCACTTAGACTCAATCCTTCTCTTTTCCTTTTCAAAGTGTTGCTGCATTTACATTGAGAACCAAGCTGCGATTGCCTATGACTCACTAGGTCAACATGTCAGCTAAATGCCTCTGAGAGACATGGTCTGGTCAGGTAGGAGCTGCTTGCCTTTAGGATCATGGCAGTCCTTGAGGGTGGTGAACATTGAAACCGCTTTGAAACATGAAGCTGTGGGGTGACCCTGCGGAGTTGTACAAGACCGTGTGATAACCCAGAGTAGAGGATTCCAAAACCAGAGGATGCAGGCTTAACGTGAGAGGGGAAAGATTTAAGAGAGACCCCAGAGACAATTTCTTCATTCAGAGGGTAGTCCACACCTGAAATGAGCTGCCATTGGAAGCTGTAGAGGCAGATCCAATTACAATGTTCAGAAGGCATTTGGACAGACAGATGAATAGGGAGGGTTTAGAGGGATGTGGGCCAAATGCAGGCACAGGCTAAACGTGCTTGTGCTTGACGGTTGGTACAAACTCGTTGGGCCAAAGGGACTATTTGCAAGCAGCATCCTTCTATTCACCATGACTTGCAGAAGAAAAGTTTCCAAACATTAAGTTGCTTCACCCTTTGACAGATGACAGGCATCCATTGGTAGGCAGGTGTGGATTATATATGAGGGTTCCACTGATGTTTAGTTTACTTTACTTTACTTTAGTTTATTATTGTCACATGTACCTAGGTACGGTGAAAAGCTTTTTTGTTACATGCTACATGCTGGGACACAGTGCATCATGGGATGCAGCACCCAGTGAGAATGGAGTGCAGTCCTCTTTGTAGAACAACGTAAGACCTGGAATATACTCCCTGTGCATTCAGTAGCAGCTTTCAAAAAGGGAATTGGATACATCACAAAGGGAGAATGTTTGCAGTCATGCTGGGGAATGAGCAGGGTACAGGCATTGATGGGAGAGAATGAATGGTAGACGTGCTGGTTCCCTGGCTGTGCTGTAAGATACCATTCCCCACCCCATCACTGTTCTATTCCCCTCCATTCCCCATCCTGTCACTGTTCCACTGTGCGTATGTGTTCAGTGCAGGATTGCTTGTCTTTTTAATTACAAAAGACAACTTTGAATCATCAAGATAATTAGCCACACAATCTTCCCATTCCAACATCAAACCTTTAATCTTTTCTGCTCCCAGACTCAAGGCAGCATCTCCTCCCAGCAAACAGTCACAAGGTTCCAGCTGCAGGGTGACGTGGAGGTAGATAGAGAGAAGGAGGGGGAGGTTTCCCAGTTCGCAGCTGTGTGACTGAGATCTCCCAGCCAGGGTGTGACATGTTCGCAGATGAACATTAACATCACAGCAGTAAACCGTGCAAGAGTCAGTAACCGGTGGTGGCACTGACTATTGGAACTTCATTCAACCCTTCAAACCCCAGAGCTGAATAAACCTCTGTACAATAATTGCAATTTGCTATTGTGATCTGATTTGCTACTTGCCAACAATTGAATGGAATGTAGAAGTCGAGACATTATGTACAAGATGCAGGTGGGGCCGCACATGGAGTATTGTGTTCAGTTTTGTTCACCCTGCTATAGGAAAGAAGCCACTAAGCTGGAAAGAGTGCAGAGAAGATTTACAAGGATGGTGCCAGGTCTCAAGGGCCTGAGCTATAGGGAGAAGTCGGGCAGGCTAGGACTGCACGGCATGGAGTGCAGGAGGCTTAGGGATGATCTTACAGAGATATATAAAGTTGGGAGGGGAATAGGTAGGGTGTCTTTTATCCAGTCTAAAGAATCAAGAACCAGAGGGCTTCTCTCCAGAGATGCTGCCTATTCCTGTTGAGTTACACCAACATTTTGTGTCTATCTTCGGTTTAAACCAGCATTTGCAGTTCCTTCCTACACAAGAACCAGAGGGCACAAGTTTAAGAAGAGAGAGAGCAATGATTTAATAGGAACCTGAGGGACACGTTTTTTACACAGAGGTTGGTGGGTGTATGGAACGAGCTGCCAGAGGAAGTAGTTGAGGCAGGTATAATAACATTTAATAGACACTTGGACAGGAACATGTAGAGGGAAGGTACACAAAAATGCTGGAGAAACTCAGCGGGTGCAGCAGCATCTATGGAGCGAAGGAAATAGGCAACGTTTCGGGCCGAAACCCTTCTTCAGACTTCGGCCCGAAACGTTGCCTATTTCTTTCGCTCCATAGATGCTGCTGCACCCGCTGAGTTTCTCCAGCATTTTTGTGTACCTTCGATTTTCCAGCATCTGCAGTTCCTTCTTTAACACAAGGTTTAGAGGGATATGGGCCATGCGCGGCAGGTGAGACTAGCATAGATGGGGCATCTTGGTTGGCTTTTTGGTGGGCCGAAGGGCCTGTTTCCTGAATGACCTGCAGGATATTTCTTTGTAACGCTGCAGTACTGATGTCAGAAATAGCCCCCCATCTATCACCCCCCGTGCTGTAGCAAACCAAACTAAAGGGGGTCCACTGTTCACAAGATTACCCACCACTCAACCCAACCCCAGCCTCAACCATTCCTTTCATATATTGATATTGTAACAAAAAATGAGCTCCGATCCAGCATTTGTTTACCAGAACTCCAACAGGGTGTTTACAAAGAATTTTACCATCACATATTATCACTGGTGAAGTCTGGAATAACTTCCAAGAATAGACACAAAAAGCTGGAGTAACTCAGCGGGTCAGGCAGCATCTCTGGAGAAAGGGAACTGGTGATGTATCGAGTCAAGACCCTTCTTCAGACTGAAGAAGGATCTCGACCCGAAACTTCACCTATTCCTTTTCTTCAGAGATGCTGCCTGACCCGCTGAGTTATTCCAGCATTTTGTGTGTATAACTTCCATAAACATTATTCACACTTTCTCACAGAGGCACAAAACTGACTGACACGTAATGTTTAATACTTTCCCACTAAATGAGAGCTTTGTTGTCCGTCGTGTGACACACAAAACTCCCAGCTGTGGAAAGAGAGTCAGAGGCAGCACTGAGTTTGTGGAGCCACCATTCACCTCCCTCCCAGCTCTGCCACCCACTCCGAGTCACTTTCTTTCTCCCTCTCTTCACAGTTCAAATGAGTTATTAAAGTAAGTGAGCCCTGCCTGCAGTCCATTCACAAACCTCCCCACTGTGTGTCTGTTCATTGGGAATGAGCCCTGGTCTGAAGAAGGAACTCGCCCGAAATGTCACCCATTCCTTCTCTCCAGAGATGCTGGCTGTCAGCATCATCATCATGGATGAAGACATTAGCGACGCCTCCTCTCAGCCTCTGACATTCCAGAGAAAAACAATCCAAGTTTCTCTAACATTTCCCAGTAGCTAATAGTCTCTGATCCAGACACAAAGTGCTGGAGTAACTCAGCAGGTCAGGCAGTATCTCTGGAGAACGTGGATAGCTGACGTTTTTGGTTCTGACGCAAAACATCACCTAATCATGTTCTTCAGAGATGCTGCCTGGACCGCTGAGTTGCTCAGCGCTTTGTGTCCCAGCATCTACAGTTCCTTGTGTCTACCCCCATGACAAACCTGTTGTGCACTGTGTCACATGATGCCCAGCTGCTCAAGGATGAGGGTGTAACGGGGGCAAAGGTTTATGCCCTGTTAGGGGGCATGTGGTGGGCACCAATGTTCACACACAACGTGCTGATGTGACCCAGTGTCTCCGTGGGCATTTAAGAAGCTGCACAGACTGTTTTAGTCAGCAGGTCACAGGCGGCAGAGCCAGCTGCAAGCGGATGTAGAAACATCGTGAGCGGTTCCTCACTAATTTATGGCATTTTCAAACCCAATCCCAATCAGTAAGAAGAAAATGTTTACAATAATTCTAATAAAGTGGTAAAAATAAACCAGATGGCTGATGCTATAAAGATAACCATTAGCAGATGATAAATGAATGATGTAATTGGAATCAGCAGACTATCAAAGCGTAGAGCTGATTATATTTAAGGGACCTTCAGGAATGTGTGTGCAGGGCTTTAGAAATGTGGACATCAGTGACTTTGAAGGGGGGTAATTATCTGATAATACAGTTAATGAAAACAAAGCCAGTGGCAACACTAATGCACATACTATGCAGTGTCCATGAAAGGACAATAGGATCTGGCTATTGACTTGACCGGCTTTGAATGCAGAATCTCATACCCCCCAGCGCCAGTCAACTGACTGCGAGTGGCTGTTGGAGTGAGCAGGGACAACGCAGACGCTCAGAGAGCAAAATACTGAATCTGATCTGAGAGGGTAGACAAAGCGATGGAGTAACTCAGCGGGTCAGGCAGCATCTGTGGAGAACATGGATAGGCGACGTTTCACAGAGTGCTGGAGTAACTCAGCGGGCCAGGCAGCATCTCTGGAGAACATGGACATGTGACAATTCAGATCCAAGAAGGGTCTCGACTCGAAACGTCACCTATTTCTTCTCTCCAGAGATGCTGCTTGACTCGCGGAGTTACTCCAGCCTTTTGAGTCCATCTTCGGTTTAAACCAGTATCTGCAGTTCCTTCCCCTGCGCATGCAATTGTACCTATGTGCAGTTAGTTTGTTACAGAACTGTATGCTGAACTGAATATCACTGTAGCTCGGTACATGTGACAATGAAGGACCACTAAGCAATTGGGACATTCGGTTATGCTGTTAGTGTAACTCATCTGCACCCACGCAATTAACGTCATCGTTTTAAACAGACTGCCTTAATTTACACTTGCGAACCTCTGCAACTCTGTAAAATCCACAGCAAGGAAGCTAGTTACTGTGTAGGAAACACAAAGTGTTGGAGAAACTCAGCTGGCCAGCCGGCATTTGTGGAGGGAATGAACAGACGACGTTGCGGGTCAGATCCTTCTCCAGATGCTGCCTGACCCGCTGAGTTCCTCCAGAACTTTGTGTATTGGTCAAGGTTTCAGCATCTGCAGTTTCCGTGTCTCCAGTTACTGTGAGCGAATGTGTAAAGCTGGGCCACGTCTTGTGAAAATAGGGAGATTGAGCTGTTTAAAACAATGAAGGCAGCTTGCTCCGCTCTATGGTCTTTGCTTACAAGCCAGCTGGGAACAAGCCCTCACCTCTCTGCACAAGCCCGCTTAGATGCGCCAATGTACGGGAGATATAAAATGGAGCGCAGCCAAGTGTTTCTCAGGGGAGAACTCAATGCTTCCTTTGAAGGGCTCGTTCAAACAGTCGAGTAATGCTTTCCATTGCTGAAAGGTGTTAAGGAATGTGAACTTACAGATGTTCAGTAATCTGCTGAGACATGGCAACGAGCTTTGTGCTGTTTATGCAGTTTTAAAGTATTGGTAATTCTGGGCTTTAGCAGGAGAGAGCGCATGCCTGATGTTACATAAGCATTTGTCTTCATTACATTTGTGACTGCTTCAGTGCATGGCCATATCTTCAGAGAGACTGATGGGCGAACATAACTAGTGACATTGTCCACAAGAGGACACAAGATATTGGAGTAACTCAGCGGGTCAGGCAACATCTCTGGAGAACATGGAGAAGTGGCGTTTCGGGGTCGAGACCTTTCTTCAGCTCCACTCAGCTTCGACTGGGTGTCAAGTTAATGTCTGCTCCACTCTTTGTAGGAGCAATGATTTGGGATGGAGCTTAATCCCCATTTCAGCTTTTCTCAGCCCCTGTCTCATGGAGGTAGAAGTCTGTGCCTGCACTTACATAGAGCTTGCTTACTTCTGTTCTGAACAAAGCTATCTGCTCTAGACCCAACACCTCATAAAGGATGCGTTAGCTTTGAAGAAGCGGGCAGCACAGATTCACTAGGATGGATTCAGAACTGAAAGGGTTAACGTACAGTGACAGGCTGCAGATGCCTAGCACAACATTCCTCAAGTATTTAAGTAAAGTGTTTATTACAAATGATCTAATTGGATAGATCAAAGCTATATCCTGTGGTGGGACAATCCTGGTTTATGACACTGGAGTCCTACCTGGCTGGTCTAATGAGTAGCAGGAAGGGTCTCGACCCAAACGTCACCTATTTCTTCTCTCCAGAGGTGCTGCCTGAGCCACTGAGTTACTCCAGCACTCTGTGTCTATCTCTGGTCTAATGACATTCCCTGCTGTAGCCCCTTCACTCAGCATCATCCTCACTTTGGATGAGCAATGCGATCTGCAAATGTGATGTTTTTTCACTTAATGGGGAAACGGTGGAATAAAGCCTGGCAAGTGATAGGTGGATACAGGTGTGCGAGGGTGATGGGAAGAGCAAGTGGTGACGGCTGGAGGTGAACAGGAGACAAAGGGACATCAGATAAAGAGAGAAGAGAAGAAGTGAAATGTAAAGCCGGGGGGAGGGATAAGGGTGGGAGGGGCGGGGGAAGAGGATGGATACATTGGAAATGGGGGATGCAGGGATGGGAGATGAGCGTAGGGGGGAGGGGGAGGAACAGGGTGACTGGGGGATGGGTGCGGATATGTAGGGAATAGAGGGAAATTGATTATATGCAGGCAGATAAGAGTTGGGTTTGGCATCAAGTTCGGCATGGACAATGTGGGCTGAAGGGCCTGTTCATGTGCTGTACTGTTCTATGTTCGATGTAAGACATTGCAAAATATCATTGTCACATTGAGAATGTATATTGATTTGTGACTTGCTCTCTGCTGGAAGGAGACTATTGCAAGGTGTGGATCGCTGGTGGAATTATGGAGACTGCATACAGCTACACATACTGACGTGCTCCGCCCGACTCACTCTAGCACAATGGGTCAGGCAATGACCAACCGCAACAAAGAATGAACGTGCAGATAAATAATTCCTCAAAATATCAAGGATCAAAGATGTTACATGAAAATTAAGCATTCCTTAATAACTGATAATAAATGCACGCACAACGTAAAATAATTGCAAGTTTATTAATAAAACCACATGTATATGGGAGAGTAAACATGGGGTGGTGAGTTCCTGGAATGTGCTGCCAGAGAGGGTGGAGAAGGCATAAGTGACAGTGGCATTTAGGAGACTTCTGGCTGTGTATGTGTAGGAAGGAACTGTAGATGCTGGTTTAAACCGAAGATAGACACAAAATGCTGGAGTAACTCAGCGGGACAGGCAGCATCTCTGGAGAGAAGGAATGGGTGATGTTTCAGGTCAAGACCCCTCTGTTGGAACAAGGGTCTCGTCCCGAAACGTCACCCATTCCTTCTACCCAGAGATGCTGCCTGTCCCGCTGAGTTACTCCAGCATTTTGTGTCTATCTTTGGGTATGTACTTGGACATGCGGGGAATGGAGGGATTTAGATTATGTCAGGCAGATAATAGTTGGTCTTTCTTGGCATCATGGTCGGCACAGACATAGTGGGCCGAATAGCCTGTTCCTGTGCTGAACTGTTCTATGTTCTAAGTTAATAAAAATGACTCACCGATGGGTTAATGTAGCCAGAAGTTGATCTTCTAACAAAACCATGCTCCCTTCCCCGTGAGCGACCACTTCATGAGCTTAGCTTGACACCGAGCCGGGAGGGGAAGGGCCAGTGGTCCCCATGGATTGTGGGGGGTTGAGGGCAACTCCCTGGTGGGGACATCAGCACCCATTAAACCGGGGGTGGGGCAGGGCAGGGACGTGAAGCTAGAGAGGTCTGGGACACACTAGAGAGCAGTACAGCACAAGGACAGACCATTCGGCCCACCATGTACGTGATGGACCTGATGCCTAGCCCAACTCCTGTTGCCTGAAACATGATCCATATCCCACCAATCCCTGCATAACCATGCGCTTGTCCAAAAGTCTCTTCAACACCGCTGTCGTATCTGTCTCCAGTACAACCTCCGGCAGCACATTCCGGACACTCACCACACTCTGTGTAAAAACTTTGGCCCAGTACACCTTCTATGGGATGATGAACTGGAGACAGGAAGCAGTGAGGTTTGCCAGGCGACTGTTGATGGCATGTTTAATCTATCGGCAGTCAGGCTCACGTTATGTGCTCAGAGTCAGCACTAGAATACACCATCCTTCCCACATCAGCTGCTCGCATCTCTCGTTAATGCAGTGCGTGCATTACCTTGCATTCGAGGGCTCAGCAGGTCATGCAGGTATCGGCTAATCGGAGTTGCACATTTGGACACAGTTCCAGGGAGGAGTTAGCAAGCGTTGAGAAGCAAGTGAGCCGCTCCATGCAACAGCGATCCAGGTATCAGCCAGAGCCAGCCTTTGATCTTCACACACAGTCACACAGCTGTGAATTCCAATACTGCAGAGGGCAGTAGGAATAACCAACACATGCTCACTCAATCCAGGAAGTCAGCACACATCAGTTGTAACATTCTGCGGCTCTGGTTCACATTAAACCCAACAAGCAAGCCTGGAAGAAGATGGATTGGTGAACATTACTCTTGTTAAAATGCTGCTGCTGCAGACCAATGCGAACTCCTGCTTTAAAATACTGAGTGCGTGCATGTGCAGACAGATGGACACATGCGTACACACAGACACGCACACACACAGGTACACGCATGCACACACACGCGCACCGACATACACACACGCGCACCGACATACACACATGCACACGCAAACAAATATGTCTTGGAAATACATTCAACATAATCAAAGACTTGTCCCATCCCGGTCATTTCTTCTCTCTGCTCCTGTCCGGAAGGTACAGAAGCTTGAAAGCGCGCACCACCAGACTCAGGAATAGCTGCTTCCCCTCTGTTATCAAGCTTCTGAACGGTCCTTGCATAAGCTAGGGTACTGTCCGATTCACCTCTACCCCTTGCGGACATTGGACTCTTGAACTGGTGCGCTACAATGCTGAGAACTAGATTCTGTACTCTGCATCTTCCCCTTTGCTCTACCTATTGTCCTTGAGTTTTACTTAATTTTATCTATGTAAGATGGAACTGCAGGTGCTGGTTTAAACCGAAGATAGACACTAAAAGTTGGAGTAACTCAGAGGGACAGGCAGCATCTGTGGAGAGAAATAATGGTTGACGTTTCGGGTCGAGACCCTTCTTAAGAGTCTCCAGAGATGCTGCCTGTCCTGTTGAGTTACTCCAGCTTTTTGTGTCTATCTTTGATTGTATCGATGCATGGTATATCTGATCTGTTTGAAAGCATGAAAACAAAGGTACACGTGACAATAATAAAGCCAAACTTAAACCTTCCCTTCTGTGGCCCACGCCCACCCGTCTGGCAAGCACCCCACCCATCTCCACACAGATCAGTCGGCAGGCTTTGCCCCGGACTCCCCCCCCCCCCCCACTATCTCCCCCGTACTGCAATCATTCTGAAGAAGCATCACCTGTCCGTGTTCTCCACAGATGCTGCCTGACACGCCGAGTTACTCCAGCACTTTGTGACTTGTTTTGCAAACCAGCATCTGCAGTTCCCCGTGTGTCCAAGTAGCAGCTTGTGTTTTGGTTTTCACACACATGTGTGTGACTTACATCCTCACCCCCACACAGGGACGCTCGCCATGAACTACACATGAGAAAGCTCCCACCCATATACTCAGGATTCAAGAAAGACAAAGCTTGCCCACTCTCCGCGCCGTCTACAGTGGAAACAACTCATCCTGTTTGGGTGCACAATATATTTGCTGAAAGTACTCGAATTCCGTAAACAATGGGAGTAATTTGTCCTGTTTTAAACAATCCGGTTTCTCAAGAAACAGTTTAAGATTAATCTGGAACTGATCTAAGAGTTTGTTCCTACTGCAGAAAGATTTATTTACATCTCGAACAACAGGGAAACAGTAGCTATTGCCAAGCACTGTTTTTACATTTGGTCATTTACTTGTTTCTGACAAGCCCATAATCACACGGTGTAGACAGTAGTGTGGTTGGCCCCGTGGTGAGGACTGTCTTTATCAAGGGAGTTACTTTAATTCAATGTTGCTGACGTTTGGGACAGAGGGGACGGCTGCTGTGTGATTAGATGTTCTCGCCGCTTCACCAGGAGTCCTGGGTTGCCCGGCAACCCTGCATCACTGGCCTGGTCTGTCCGGTCCACCTGGTATCCCTGCTCCACCTGGCCTCTGCCCTACCTGGTCTCTCTGCTACACCTGGTCTCTCTGCCCCAGCAGAGCTCCTGCATTACCCAGCAAACCTGCATCACCTGATGGAACTAAAATACCACTACTGTCTCTTTACATCCAACCCCACTCCCATCCCTGTACGCACCCTTATCTCCCACCACCCCAGTTACTCTGCCTCTTTAACCTGTTCAGTACACCCATTCCCCATTCCTACATCTCCTCTTCCCCCTCCTTGCTGTCATTTCCACCCACATCTTTCACTCCGGCGTTACATTTCATTGTACCTTTCCTATCTGATGCCCTTTTGTCCCCTTTTACCTCGAGCCTTTGTCACTTACTTCACCCATCTGCCAATCAATCACCACCACCTCAGCTGTATCCACTTATCACTTGCCAGGCTTTGCCCCATCCCGTCTCTATTTTCCAGCTTTCCTGCCCCTTACTCCATCAGTGTGACCTGAGGCGTCGCCTGTCCATGTCCCTGCCTGACTCACTCAGTTCCTCCAGCACTTTATGCTTTGGTCAAGATTGCAGCATCTGCAGTTCCTTGTGTCTCTCTGGGGTGGGATGGGATGAGATCTCCAGGTCTCATCAGCTCCAAGGAAAAAAATCAACTCCATCAACTCTTGGTGATCTGATACCTAGGACCATGAAACTGTCCATTGTTTGGTTTTGCAAGAGTCAGGAGGGTTGGGGTTAAACATCTCTATACTAGATAAATGTATGGTGTCTATTGAGAAGGGTTGGGAATGGATTACTGCCATTGAATTGAGTTGCACTCATCCCCATCAATGCAGTGGTGACTCTACATCTGAACCATTCTCTGATCAACGCAGCAGCCCTGAGCTACCATCTGCTTCATTGGAGACCGTTGGACTATCTTTAATCAGAATTCCCTAGACTTTATCTTGCACTAAGCATTATTCCCTTTATACTGTATCTGTGTACTGTGAATGGCTGGATTGTAATCATGTATTATGCTGACTGGATAGCACACAACAAGAGTGGATAACTTACGATAGCTCAGTACACTAAACAGATGCAAACTAATGCAAACTAACTAGTCAGCCTTGCGTCTCAGTAGCCACTCCCTGTGTGATTACTCCCCTGAAGAGAGTGTGTCCCTCCATTCTGTTAGCAAGCAATCAGTCTCTGCTTCATGGACTGTATGGAACCGAGCCTTGGCTTGGAGCAATGAGCACGTTGCCAACACATCTGGGTGAGCCCTTACCCACTAATTGTTCTGTTGTAAATTGTCTGTCTGCAACCATTTAAATGCATTTCCCAGTCATGATTTATTGTGAAACAATTGATGTGGTTCAGAGAAAAAGTAACATCACCAAATGCTAAGAATGATGATGTTGTTCTGGAAGAAATCTCACAATTGCCGTTTTTCTCTGTTGACAAATTCAACCTTTGTAATTCATAAATTGTCAGTGTTGGGTTTCCATTTCAAGGATCTTTGGACAGCTACGATGACTGCACTCGCAGCTCTGACTGAGTCTGGTCATGGCGATGGGCAGTGTCCAGAGACCCTGGTTCCACAGCTCTGACTGAGTCTGGTCACAGTGATGGCCTATGTCAGGGAGCCTGGGTTCAGTAGCAGAGTGCTGAGCTCGAGTGTAGGCAGCAACTCTACCGCTGCACCACCCTAGAAACTGGCATTTGATGTTTGCCCCAGATTTATTTAATTAATTTGTTGACTTTGAATCCCAAGCTGTGTGGTTGGATCTGAACGCATGCGTCAGAATCACTAATCCAACAGCCTCTTTCTACCAGACGCCTTGCCAGCATTTGTGCAATTAATTGGAAAATTACTAAACTATTATTTGTAAGAAACAGAGATCTTTAAAGACCATTTGAACTGTTGTCAATTCAAAGGTTTTAAAGGTTTCAAAGGTTTTTTATTGTCACATGTACTAATTAAGGTACAGGGGAAAAAATTGCATCTCGTTCGAGGTAAGAAATTAGAAAAAGTTTCCCCCAACCCACATAAAACAAGCTAAAGAACACTAAGAACATACATTTAACACATACTATTAAAACACAGAGAAGGAAGGGACAGGCAGACTGTTGGCGAGGCAGCCATTGCTGGCGCCATCCTCTGCCAATTCATGTAGTACTCGTTTTTATGAATCACTTCAGAGCTGAGATGAACATCTCAATGTGCCTGTGTCATCCACTCCACACTCCCCACCCAATCCCACTCCCCATAGCCCACTCTCTCTCTACTCTTAGACTCTCGAGTGATCCACAGGTTGCATTGAACATTACCACCCCACACAGCTAATATTGCCCATCAATAGAGAGATAAACAGTGAAGAGAAAGGTAATTTTGGTATGATTTAGGGGGGCAGAGGGTTTCTGAGGTTAGTGTTGTGCAGTGTTCAAGAGCACTGGCTCCTGTACCTTCCCCCCAATGGTCTAATAAGATGAGAGCATGGCCAGGGTGGTGTGGGTCTTTGATGCCAAGCAGCGCCTCCTGTAGATCCCTTCGATGGTGGGGATGTCAGCATCTGATATTAATTTATTGTATTATTAATTATTGTATGTTTATTTGTGTGTCATTGTGTTCACGGGCCTAAGAAACTGCAGCGTAATAATTTCATTGTCTGTTGCCAGTACAGATGACAAGTAAACCCTGGTGATGTTGACTGTGGAGGAGAATGTGAGCTCTTAATCAGTCACAGGGTTCATGGTCTTATTAACTGCAGGAGTTAGGTCAGAGTAACCTTGGCTTCCTGTACACATCCTGACAGCCATCTGATCTTTTAATTTCTGAGAAACAACTCATGCTTAAACTCTTGTACCTGGCGTCTGGCTTCTGTGTAATGAATTGACAGGATACTGCATCTGATTTTTGCTGCAAGTTAAAATTAATCAAATTGTCTGCCTTTATTAAAGACTGCAGTGGGATTCACCAGGGCAACAACTAGATACAGCAGGGCAGATCCCAAGAACTTGATACCTGTTATCTGTTCCCAATTAATAAGGATCCTGAAAGCATCATTGAGAGATGAAGGGCGAAATTAAGTTAAAAGCCATTTCCTTGATTTCCTGTGAATTGTAAAGTGTATAATTGAGCAGTGAGGAAATCAAAGTGCAGTAGGCCTGTTTACAAAACTGCTGGAAATGTTCACCTTGCATCTTCCATCCTGATGCCACAGGTCAGGAGGACAGGCTCAGGCTAAACCTGCCATGCATCTGCTGGGCCCAACATTCACAGCATCGTGTTTTAGCTTCAGAGAAGATCTGGTATTGTTATCCCACAGTGACCACATCGCTCTCCTTGGATCAATGCTGACTCGCTGCAGTCAGAGTGAAGTACAACGCATAAAGAAAGATGCAGAGTTACGGAGTAACTCAGCAGGTCAGGCAGCAACTGTGGAGAACATGGATAGGTGACGTTTCACAGAGTGCTGGAGTAACTCAGCGGGTCAGGCAGCATCTGTGGAGAACATGGATAGGTGACTTTCACAGAGTGCTGGAGTAACTCAGCGGGTCAGGCAGCATCTGTGGAGAACATGGATAGGTGATGTTTCGGGTCGGGACCCTTCTTCAATCTGAACTTCACAGACTAAGTACAAAGCATGTTGTTTTATGTTGGGTTCTCAGGGAGCAATAGCGCAGGCTTTAAGCAAGTGCATTAAATCAGTCCAGCCCTGTTCACATGAAAGGCATCATTGGCGATGGAATGGGACGCAGGGTGCCAAGCATTGAATGCCGGGCTGGCCAGCACATTGGCCACTAGTCTCTTGTGCACAATTGTAAATCCAGATGCACTTTGAAGAGGAAATAAACACTGAGTATTAGCACTGCGGATGGAGCAAACTGCATGCTCTGCACATGCGCTTCAGCCTGAAGTGGGGAAGGTGATAAACTAATGCACAGACGGGCAGCATTCTTTGATGTTTGACCACCCCTTGCCTGCCTGTGGAATGGTGCTAGATATCTTAGTCACCCTGTACAGGATCCTGAGGAAATATACAAAAAGAGGAGTAACTCAGCGGGACAGGCAGCATCTCTGGAGAGAAGGAATGGGTGACGTTTCGGGTCAAGACACTTCTTCAGATCCTTCAGACCCACCGAGTTACTTCAGCATTTTGTATCTAACTTTTGTTTAAACCAGCATCTGCAGTTCCTTCCTGCACAGAGGATCGTGAGGTCCTGACCTCCCAGCTACCTCGATGGAGACCCTCAGACTATCTTTCATCAGGCTTTACTGGATTTTATCTTGCACTAAACGTTATTCACGTTATCCTGTATCTGTACACTGTGGATGGCTTGATTATAATCACGTACAGTCTTTCCGCTAACTGGATAGCACGCAACAAAAAACTACACGTGACAATAAACTAAACAAAACTAAACAGGAAGTACAATGATGTCCATGTGAAATACAAAGGTATAACTGGATCAGAGGGTATTAGCCATAGGGAGAGCTTGGACAAGCTTGGATTGTTTCTCTGGAGTGTCAGAGATTGGAGACCTGATGGAGGTATATAAAATTATGAGAGGCTTATTTAGAGTAGACTTTCAGATCCCTTTTCCCAGGGTAAATATTAAAGATTAGAGGGCTTAGCTCTAAGTGAGAGGGGCACACTTTAAAGAAGATGTGTGAGGCAAATGTTTTACAGAGAGGGTGGTGAGGGCCTGGAACGCGCTGCCAGGGGTGTTGGTGGACGCAGATACGACAGTGGTGTTTAAGAGGTTTTTAGATAGGCACATGGATATACAGGGCATGGAGGGATGTGGATCACGTACAGGCAGACAAGAGTTGGTCTTGGCATGATGTTCATCACAAACATTATTTATGTTGTTCTCCTGCTATCCTGTTCTAGGTTCTATGTATCATGTGACTTGCTTTCTTTGTCTATGGGTCCTATGTGTGACTGGCCACAATTATATGTGATTAATACCCTGGGAAAAAGATTCTGTGCATTTACCCTGTCTATTGCCCTTGTGATCTTATACACCTCTGTATGACCACCCCTCATCCTCCTGCACTCCAAGTCCTAGCCTGCCCAACCTTTCCCTGTAGCTCAGGTCCTCAGGTTCTGGCAACATCCTCATAAATCTTTTCTACACTTTTTTCCAGCTAAATAGCATCTTTTCTAAAGCCGGGTGTTTTAAAAGAGCCCATTTTATTATTTCTACAATTCTCTGTCTGACCTGCACAATCACCTCTTGTGAGCTAACTCCCACTCAGAGCCATGTACTAAATACTTCAGTATTTGTTCATCTGAAAGAAATAACGTTGTCAAGTCTAACAGCGGCTCCAAAGTGGCGCTGCGGTGAAGGGTCTGAGTGGCTGTGTGCTTTGGACCATGAAATGATGGAATATCCACCCAAACCCGGCTTGCTGTCGCCAAGTTACACATCCATTTGACTAACTCCAAGAAAGGCAGGGCAGTAAGAGAGAATTGTTTTCAATTGCTAGCTTCACTTATCAGGTAATTCACATAAATAGAAGCATCTGTTTTTCGGCTGCTTCTAATATGTGTTAATAAAATCTGGCTGCGTAATGTTTATAGCATCAAAAACCATCTTAAAAACACTTGAAGGGCCAATGCCTCATATTGTTTTTAGTGCGGTATGATTATTTACTTTAATACTATGACGCCACTTAATTAATGTTTCAAAGCTATTGTGCCCCATGTAATATCGCAAAGCTTAATGCCTCTCTGCATTCCTTTCAACATACATTAACTTTTCAACAAAGGTAATAGTTTGAGCAAAGATCTATGAAATGCTGGTGAAATAAATATGGGAACTGTAATCATGTGAGATAATTATAAGCCATTGACATGTCTGCTGTTTAATTGCCTTGTGAAAGTACGAATTAAAACAAAATCTTCAGGAACTGTTCCAGTTCTTGTGTGAGAAGAAAACTAGCTGCTGAAGTGAGGCCAGGCCGTGTAACGATGTGACCTCTGGTCAAACAACTTGCGACAACGTTGTTTCTGCTGCAATGGGCTCAGCATTGAAACGTGGACACAGGCATCAATGTGCGTATATGTGAAAGGTGGGCCCTGTTCATTCTCCAGGAGGAGTGATTTACCCTACACTGGAGCTGACTGGTGTCCGTGTTGAAACAACCGAGAGAGAAACTTGATTCGAGCATGTAAAACACTTCAGTGATACTCTATCCTCCACCCTGTCAAATGAAGAGACACCACCACAATCTGCAATGAGGCAGAGCTAGTTAAAGCACAATCCAAGGACTATTCTATAGTTCCAGTGATGGGATCCAGCACCAGTCTTTCTCTCTGCAGATTCTCAGTGCTGGAGCTTCTCAGCCAGCCTGGTGCGAACGTATCCCCCATCCAATGAACACTCTTAGGGCCAAAGTCACACATTTTTTAAGTGCCTTATGATCCCCCATCGCTCAAGAAACATACAGACAATTAAGGAGCAAGACTGGTCTGAAGAAGGGTCCCAAACACAAACGTCACCTATTCACGTTCTCCACAGATGCTGCCTGACCCACTAAGTTACCCAGTCACTTTGTGCCTCTTCTTGTAAACCAGCATCTGCAGCTCCCTCTACCTCCAACAGATACAAGCCCAGCCTGTCCAACCTTTCATCTGAAGATGACCCACCCATTGCATGTACCAGGTCCAGCAAACCTTCTCTGAATGGGTCCTCTATGCTGATCTTTGTCTCTGTATTTGCTTAGTGTTGGATTACCCCATGCTGAGCCTTGTACGCTTGTTTATTGGGATTCAAGTAAAAGCCTTTTTGAGTTTAACTTACTCCTGAGTCTTTGGCACTGGGTCCACGCATCTCTTGCTGTTGTTACACTAACAGTAGCAACAGCTTGCATTTATACTGCAGTGTTTGCTTCAAGAGATGTCACAGCCCATTTAGTGGGCAGAGTTTAAATTTAAAATAACCAGAAGGAAACTTTAGGAATAATGACCAAAAGCTGGAAGAATTAGTCAGATTTCAAAGGGTGCATGAAGGAGGATCTGGAATGTGGCGTGTGTGTGGGTGGATGGAGAGTGAATCCCTGACCCTGGGGTCAGGGGCTGAGTCTCTGTTCTCTGTGGCCAGTGACAGAGTTTAAAAGAATGAGGGGGGACCTCATTGAAACTTACTGAATAGTGAAAGGCCTGGATAGAGTGGATGTGGAGAGGATGTTTCCAATAGTGGAAGAGTCTAGGACCAGAGACCATAGCCCCAGAATTAAAGGACGTTCCTTTAGGAAGGAGATGAGGAGGAATTTCTTTAGTCAGATGGTGGTGAATCTGTGGAATTCATTGCCACAGGAGGCTGTGGAGGTTGTCAATTGATATTTTTAAGGCAGAGATAGATAGACTTGTGATTAGTACGGGTGTCAGGGGTTATGTGGAGAAGGCAGGAGAATGGGGTTAAGAGGGAAAGATAGATCAGCCATGATGGAATGGCAGAGTAGACTTGATGGGATGAATGGCCTAACTTTGTTCTTATCACTTATGACCTGAGGCTGGTAGATTCAGTGTGGGAAGGTCACGACAGCTCTGGGTTCATCAGGCTCTCTGTCCCCTCGCCCTGTGGGAATTGGGCAGCCTGACGGATTTCTGCCAGTGCTGGCAACTCTTGCCAGGAGAGCCCAGTTGTGTGTGTGGCATGGATGTGCCGACTGCAGCATTACCTGCCTGGCACTCCCAGCTATGTGTGTGGCATGGATGTGCCGACTGCAGCATAACCTCCCAGCTGTGGGCTGCCTATTTGTCAACCATTAAAAATTACCAGAGCAACATCTATTAATGTGCAAACATTGTAATTGTAACTAAATGATATGGAGTTGTACATATGTATCTGAGATGGATATAATTACTTCAGCAATGATTGTTTTGGATGCAACTATTCCCAGTAAACATTCTACAACAGGTTTGTGCGGAGTTTGACTTTAGTGTAATTTTTCCCAATATATTACATGTCTAGGTGACAGGGCATGGTTGGACAAACAAGGAACTGCAGATGCTGGAATAATGAGTAAAACACTGAGTGCTGGAGGAACTCGGTGGGTCAGGTAGCATTTGTGTGTGGGGGGGGGGCGGGGAGGGGTATGGACTGACAACGTTTTGGGTTGCGATCGCTGTTCAGATTGATTGTAGTGGGGGGGGGGCTGGAAGAGGTTATCTGAGTGTTGTTGCATTCACGGATCTGTAAAGCTGCAACAAGTAGGAATGTCATTGCCCTGTTGCGGCACAAAGGACAATGAAACACTCTTGCCCCTTGAGGGGTAAGCTCTACTCTCATCAATCCCTGTCCTTCAATCATCCACGTGCTCTACCTCCAAACTAATGGCAGTCTGAGGCAGCGTCTCCACCAGAAACATCACCTTTCCATGCTCTCTACTCTTGCCCAGAGTAGGGAATCAATCAACCTCAGGTTTAAGGTGAGGGGGGGGGGGAAGATTTAATAGGAACCTGATGGGTAACATTTTTACACAGAGGCAGGTACTATCGCAATGTTTAAGAAACATTTAGACAGGTACATGGATAGGATAGGCTTAGATATGGGCCAAATGCTGGCAGGTGGGACTAGCATAGAAGTGACATATTGGTCAGTGTGGGCAAGTTGGGCTGAAGGGCCTGTTTCCACGCTCTATGACTTTATGACCATGTTCTCCAGCGATGCTACCTGACCTGCTGAGTTACTCCAGCACGTTGAGTCTTTTGTGGATAAGCTAGCATCGGCAGTTCCTTGTTTCTGTGGTTCTTGACTTGTTGCACCCTAACCTGTAGGACTGCAGACAGTGGGGGGCTCCTCTCCTTCCAGCTTCCCAATCCCCGAGTATGTCAGACAGTTACAGCTAGAACCCGGGGTCCTGGTTCTCACCGCCCGCTCTCCCATGCCCGTCTCCAATGCCATGCGGTTCCACACCGCGATGAGCCGGGCAGACCGACCCAAGATTGAAAGCAATGACCTCAGCTGAAAGTCAACATAACACACTGTATCCCTTCATCACTGTATCCCATGATGAGCTGTCGCCATTAGCAGGGCCTGGCTTTTGAAAGGGAAAAGATAGCTTTATGTGATGGCAGACTTGCACAAAGATCACTGTAATTACCGTCTCAGGGCAGAAGCGCCACTGGGACTAGAAGCTGTATCACGGGCCTGGATAGCACCTGCCCTGTATCTAAAGTATACATCTCTTACCCATTGTTTAGTGAACCTGCGGAGGTCCCAGCTGTCATTCTGAATTGCTGACATGCCCAATGCTGTCTGGGTCACAGACTCACCTGGCACCACAGGTAATGGTGCCTTTTGTAGGTAGTTGCTGCTATTTATCTTCATGAAGAATGGTGCTGAAACATAGGCTGTTTGATGACTGCCTCGTCAGCTGATGGCAATGCAGTCTAATTTGTGTAGCGCACTGTTTGCAGTCGAGGCTGGGAACGGATCAGGGCCACGGTGACAGTCAGAGCCCCAGAGGTTTGGTGTCATTGTCCATCTGAGGACGTGCCAGTCCCAGCCGGGGGCTCACACTGAGGTCAGTTGCTGCCAGAGATGGGGAAAGGAGGAGAAGATCGACACAAAATGCTACAGTAACTCAGCGGGTCAGGCAGCATCTCTGGAGAGTAGGAATGGGTGACGTTTTGGATCTAAAGAATCAGCATTCTCTCCTTAAATGCTGCCTAACCCACTGAGTTACTCTAGCATTTTGTGTCTAACTCGGTGTAAACCAGCATCTGCAGTCCCTTCCTACTCGGTGTGTCCGTGCACGGTGGCTTTAGTGCCTGGAGTGAGGTGAGAGAGCAGCATTGTAACGAGGAGACGGTACCACTAGATAATTCACACGAAGTGGTTCAATGTGCGGGCAACGGCTTCGACACAACTCTGCTGCCCGGCCTGATTTATGCCTGCGGGCCGCTCGCCCTGTTCTAACTCTGCACCGACGCAACAAATCATGTGCGGACAGGACGCCCTGGAACCGCTTTGTGTAACTCATTCCTGTCCTGTTGCTGATTTAAGGAATGATTCCACGTGCGCTCGGCAGCAAAGTGCAGCGCTGGGATCCAGGCGCGTTACCGTCTGCAACAAATCAGCTCCAGCAGCACCAACTCGCTGCCCAAAGTGTCCGCACTCAGACGGGCAGAGAGTGGATCTCTGGCGGGAGAGAGGTCGGAACACCTCCCGAACTCAACACACCGAATACCAGTCTCAATAAACCAGCTGGACCATTGCAGTTTAGTTGGGCTTGGCTTCTCCAAACAGCTGTGTCATTGCCACATTCCAGGGCCCGAGAGTGGGCAGCATCTACCTACCTGATGTTATGGGTGAGGGCATGATGCCAGGTGAGTGGGCAGCATCTACCTACCTGGTGTTATGGGTGAGGGCATGATGCCAGGTGAGTGGGCAGCATCTACCTACCTGATGTTATGGGTGAGGGCACGATGCCAGGTGAGTGGGCAGCATCTACACACCTGGTGTTATTGGAGAGGGCATGATGCCAGCTGAGTGGGCAGGGTCTGGCTTTGCAGCTAGAGGTTGGCATGCTTCTTCAGCTGGTGTGGGATGCAGGCCAGCCCTAGTCATGCCCCACCTTACCACATGGGCAGCAATGAAAGAGCACCCATTCACTCATAGAGTCATAGTTTAGAGACACAGCACGGAAACAGGCCCTTCAGCCTACCGAGTCCATGCTGACCAATGATTACCTGTTCATACTAGTTCTATGTCATCCCACTTTCTCATTCAGAGGAGAGTTGGGGTGGGTTGGGCTTGTGTGTGGCCTGAGGGCTCTGTTCCCTCTGTTGGTGGGGGGAGGATGGAGGGGGGGGTGGTGTCATTGACCCGGACCACCTACCTGCCCCAGCACATTATCTATCAAACATGTTACCTGTTCAGCACATTACCTATCCAGCCCATTACCTGTCCCGGCACGTTACCTGACCAATGAACTCCAGCTCACACACCTTGTCAGATGCAAGGCCGGCCTGGCCTGATTGTAATCATCGACAGTAAGGGTTGTGTTTGAGCTCGGATGCAGACCAGCTATTATCAAAGTATTTTAATGCTCACATGTTGCTCAGGTTTCAGGAGACGGGGTGAGATAAACGTTTCACATTTGCTTCTCCTAAATTAAATAGCAGCAGCTGCTGAGGATGGCTGAGTGGGGACGGTTCCATGTGTTATGTGTGAACGCTCAGCCTCAGCGTATTGGCAGACTGTCTCACCTTTCTACACATTGATGATTTTTGGATTATCTTTGAATTATTCAAATTAGCTGGAAGCATTCTTCTCAATCTCAGTTCTTTGTCCCAGACCCGTCACCCAGATGGATTGAACAGTGCATTATCTCCAGTGTTGAGGGGGGCTTTATCACTGGACAGAAATACATGCCTGCAGATACTGAAATAGCCTCTCTCCACACACTGAATACTCTGAATTTCTACAGGTCTACGGTGGAGAGCACTCTGACTGGTTCAGCAACTCAAACTCCCAGGAACTAAGGAGATTGCAGAGAGTGGTGAACACTGCTTGGTCTATCAATGCTACTGACCTCCCTTGTAGTCAGGGTTGAACCTGGATCTCTGGCGCTGTAAGGCAGCAACTCTACCGCTGCACCACCGAGCTGTCCAAACATCTCTAAGGTGAACATGCGGACTCTGCGTATCAGAGGAAGGGCACTACCGTCAGGTTGGTTGAACAATCCTGACCCTCAGGCCGACTGTGAGTTTGTCTGGATGGTCATATCCTACACTTGGCAGGCACATGGTTAAATGAACACACTGCCCCAGAGTGGTTTGCTGTTCTTTGCTGTTGAAACAGGCAGATTTATGAGATCGTGGGGCTTACATGAATATCAGGATACATTCTCCATAAAACTGCATGAAACAAACAGATCCATCGACACAAGCTCCATTTAATATTTTTTTTGCACAGGATGTTCACTGAAAAGTTATTTTTTGCTAAGTGGCTTGCAATTTATTGGAACGTTTTCTCGTGGGCTTTTACAAAGATTTTCTGGAGAACCTATGACATTTTTATAGTTTCCACCTCTCTCCACAGTTACTCTAATAAAACAAGTGCTAGCCTTTGAAGTTGATTTTATACTGCCCCAGTCTCCAGCTGTGGACAAAGCAACATCTTGAGATAACTTTATCTTCTGAAGACGTGAGTTAAGAGGAACCTGAAGAGCAGTGGGAAATAGCGCTTAGTTTAGTTTAGCTTAGTTTAGTTTAGTTTAGACTCTGAGATACACCACGGAAACAGGCCCTTCGGCCCACCGAGTCCGCGCCGACCAGCGATCCCCATTCACTAACATTATCCTACACACACTAGGGACAATTTACATTTTTACAGAAACCAATTAACTACAAACCTGTACGTCTGTGGAGTGTGGGAGGAAACCGGGGAAAACCCACGTGGTTACAGGGAGAACGTACAAACTCCGTACAGACAGCACCCATAATCAGGATCGAACCCGGGTCTCTGGCGCTGTAACTCTACCACTGTGTGTATGGAACAAACTATCAGAGGAGGTAGTTGAGGCAGATACTATCACAACATGGACAGGTACCTGGATAGGAAAGGTTTAGAGGCATATAGTCCAAACGCGAGCAGGTGGGACTAGTGTAGATAGGGAACTTTGGTTGGAGTGGATGAGTTGGGCCGAAGTGATCACACCAGAATTCAAATGTTAAGAAGTTTATTTTCCACATGTATACAGCCAGGAATCTACAGGATGCACTATTCAAGAAGGCAGCCAGCATCATCAAAGACCCACATCAACTAGGCCACCCTCCCATCTTGCTGCTACCATTGGGAAGACGGTGCAGGAGCCTGAAAACTGTGACCTCCAGGTTCAAGAACAGCTTCTTCCCAACAACCATCTATAAAATGAAGTGCCTATATTTGATTTTGTACTCCTGTACCATCTCCTGAGCTCTTGAACACTGCACAACAATAACCTCAGCAACTAGGACCTCCTATGCACGATATCCTTGGTCGCACTACAAACTTAGGTGTTTACACTATTATGGTTACCTATTAGTATTTATTAAACTTTATTATTTTATATATATATTATCTGTGTGTTATTGCCTTTATGGGCTTGTTAGGCTGCAGCTAGTAAGAATTTTATTGTTCCGTTGTTGGAATATATGACAATTAAACACGCTGGACTTTCAAACGTCAACAATGGAACATCTTTAAACAATATGTGAAAACTAAAAGCTTTTACTGTTCCTGCAAGTTAGCAAATTAGTTATAAATCCCAGAACAATTCATTACATTCTTCCATCATATGTTAAAGGGATCATTTGGTTCCTTTGCATTAAAAATGTAATTCAGCCCCAATGTTATCAATAATGATTCATTTAATTTCTATTATCCATTCAATCTTTTGATGGGTGAAGATCAATCGTGTTCAAGAGCAGATTCATCAGGATGATTATCAGATCAGAGTATGGGACTCATTTTGGATAATTGCCAAATCACCAGAGGCAAAGCGAGACCCTAATTCAAACCATGTTGGTGAAAAGGAGATTAAATCAAAGTCCTACGATCAAATGGCACCAGCCTTCAGAATAAAACCTAGTGCCTATATTTGATTTCATACTTTCCACGCAACTGGAGAATGACTTTGAGTTTGAAAATGGAACCACCAGGTGTCAGTCTGCACTGTACTTGTGATCAGAGAGGTTGGCAAATGTCCATGTTCTGCAGAGTCCGTCTGATCGCTCTGCAAGTCCTTGTGTGACGACATGTGGGCCTGGATAGATCCCCAGCCAATGTTCACACTGATCCAAATGCAAAGGATTGGGAACATTGGTTTAATTACTTCCGCCCCGGTTCGCAGTGAGACAGAAGCCAGCAGTGATATCTGACAAACCTTACATCAGCTGAACATAGATGAGGTATTTCTGATGCTGAACATTCTTGCCAAATGGTCTTGGGAACTTCAACAAGCGCACGGTAGAAAAAACATACTGACTGGTTGCATCGGGGCTTAATTTGGTAACTTTGTCCCCAGGAACAAAAGAGGCTGCAGACAGTGGTGGACACTGCCCAGTCCATCACAGGTACTGCCCTCCTCACCATCAAAGGGATCTAGAGGAGGCATTGCCTGAAAAATGATAGCCAGTATCATCAAAGACCCACACCACCCTGGCCACCCTCCCATCTCGCTGCTACCATTGGGAAGAAGATACAGGAGCCTAAAAACCGTGACCTCCAGGTTCAAGAACAGCTTCTTCCCAACAACCATCTCGTCCACAGCACACACCAACCAGGATCTACTATTATTTATTGATCTTGTTGTTTACTGTATATTTATTTGTGTGTTATTGTGTTGGTGGATCTGTGAAGCTGAAGTAATCATTGTTCTGGTGCCGGTATATATGACAATTAATCATCCTTGATGCTTATCTTGACGAGTTGGTGCAGCTCACTCTCACTGTTCACTGGTGGTTGATCACGTTCTTGGTCTCCTCATCATTGCAAGATGTCCACGCGGCAAGATCCTGGAGACACTTGCTCTTTGGGAAACCCTTTATTTGAGCTTTCCTAGGTTTGTTGTGGACGTCACGTGTCCTCCAGATCCAGGTGTGGGAAGTTCAATTGCATCCCTTCCTCTAAGAACAGAAATCTCCAGGATATAGTGACATTCACGCCAGAAAATAGGAATAACGTTTTTGTATAAATTTGCATTAAATCTGTCCAAGACTTATTATTGAGTAGGCTTGAGTAACAAAAGCTTTCAAGTAGAGAAAAAGGCGAAACAAGGAACTGCAGATGCATGTTTACAAAAAAAAGACACAAAGTGCTGGAGTAATTCAGTAGTTTCAACATTTTAAACACATTTGGACAGGTACATGGATCGGAAAGGTTTAGATGGATATGGGCCAAACAGGCAGGTGGGTCTAGTGGAGCAGCATGGCAAGTTGGGCCAAAGGCCCTGTTTCAGTGTTGTATTTGACTCTAAGACACAAGATGTTGGAGTAACTCATCGGGTCAGGCAGCATCTCTGGAGCACATAGATAGTTGATGTTTTGGGTTGGGACCCTTCTTCAGACTCCAGCACTCTGTGTCACCACAGCGACGTTTACAAACAGCCATTGGGCAGCTTTCCTGAGGGTGTTGGCAGGCACTGAGCCCTGCAGATGGACAGCATCACCTCATGTAACAATCCAACTCAACATCTCTGTGTGGTTACCCCTCGAAAGCACCACACGATCGCAGTGTTTAAGATCACAACGTTTAAGCAACATTGAGGCAGGTACACAGATGAGACAGTTTTAGATGGATATGGGACCAACACAGGCAGGTGGGACATGTTGGCCAGTGTGGAAAAGTTAGGCCGATGGATCTGTTTCCACGCTGTAAGACTTTATGACTATGGAGATAATGTCAATGGGGTTATCTTCAAAGCATTTTGATATCCTTTGTGCTTCCTTTGTAGGAATATCTAAGAAAAATATCAACTGAAACCACTGGATAACTCATACTGCAAACATTAACTTTTATTTCAGGGATATTCTGGAGACAGAGCATCCTCTGTGTACACACTATATTTTTTAATTAGTAAAGGCTCAGTTTTCTCCCTTTCAAGTTGAGACAAACAAGCCAATCCCGAACACAAAATCCTCTCATTCAGTAAATCTGTTCTACGCTCCAGGGAGAAGGAGGAGGATGTTTCTCTGACGTAAGGTGGTGGCAAATGTTGACAGGATTACAACACGTGCTCTGACAGTTCACAGGGTGCAGACTCTGCTCCAAGTTCCCCAACACAGATGCTGTGAAAAGAGAGGTTGTAGTGAAGATATTCTGGGTACTGCCCCACTCCACTCCACTCCCTCACCCGCTTCAGGTGAGAGGGGACAGGTTTACGAGGGCCCTCAGAGCAACTTTTTCACTCAGAGGTTAACCTGTATCTGGAACCAGCTATAGAAGCAAAATCAATGACACATTTTAAAAGGCATTTGGACAGATAGGAAGATTTTAGAGGGATAAGGGCCAAATGCAGGAAAATGTCTACCAACGTGGTCTGCATGGACAAGTTGGGCTGAAGAGCCTATTTCAGCACAGACACATAATCATGTATTGTCTTTCCACTGACTGGTTAGCACGCAATAAAAGCTCTTCACTGTGCATCGATACACGTGGCAATAAACTAAACGCAAACTCTTCCACTCTGTGGCCAGTGGTATCCACTGCCTTCTGCAGCAAGTGAGTTAGGGTTCCTCCAGCACCAGCTTTGTCAACACAATATATGAGGTAGTGTGTATGTTCCAAATTCACCCTGTTTGCTTAATTCTCAATAATCCGCAAGCTTTCTTTGCCAGAGCTGTCTCCTGGTGTGCCTTTGTAATCAGAGTAAATAGGCGGACAGGGATTAGAACATAACACAAGCACAGACTGACCTTTCAATGATGTACAGTGAGGCTGTTGCACTGTTAGAGGTGCCGGGTGTACGATGAGGAGTTAATCCTGTGTAGTCTTCACTGAAACCTTCACTCCATGGTCAGCCCACACTGCCAGAGATGTCCTCTTCAACAGATATAAAGAGAGATTGTAGAGGCTGGGACTAATCTCACTGCTACATAGGAAGACGAGGGATAACTGTATCGAGCATTATAAAACATTGGATCGTGTAGATAGAGTTATTTCCAAGGGTGGGGAGACTAAAACTGGAGCACATGAGGTGATGGGGGAGGAACTCAAATTAGGTCTGAGAGGTATATTTTTCACCCAGAGAGGTGTATGAAATGAGCTACCCGGGGAGGTATTTGCACCAAGGATGGGAAAGGAGTTGAGGGATACATGGCAGAGGAAAGTGATGAAGGCAGAGCAGATTATGTGGTTTACACAGAGTTAAGAAAGGGCCTGATGTGGACAAATGGGGTTGGCACAGACAGGCATGGTGATCGGTGTGGGCAAGGAAGGGCCAAAGGGCCAGTTGCTGTGCTGGACGTATCTACGGTTCTTTGCTCCCAATTCAAACACTTTGGGAACCTGTCAAAAAGTTGTTTGCATACCTGCTCGCTCAGGAGTCTTTCAGAAGCCCCCTGATCAGCCTTGACCCTCTCCCTTGGCCAGGGGCACAGGGCACAACAGGTGAGAACACCAGCTGGGCAGTAACCAAGTGAACCGCTGCCTTCCCTGGGGACTGCTTGTTGCCCTTCAGAGGTAGTTCCAAACCGCTTGGTCTGGATGTTGTGAAGTCAATCCCTCAGCATTGATTCCCTGGCACACAACAAAAACCTTTCACTGTACCTCAATACACGTGACACGAAACAAAACTAAACTAACAAAACTCAATTGACTGGTTCATGGGCTGATAGCTAACGAGATGATTTACAAACCTTTCATTGACGATGAACAGAAGATGCATTTTGGAGAGCTTTGGTTACCTACGTTTTTCTTTTATGTCTGATGAAGGGTCTTGACCTGAAACGTCACCGATTCCTTTTCTCCAGAGATGCTGCCTGATCCGCTGAGTTACTCCAGCATTTGTATCTATCTACAATTTTCTTTTGTTCTTCTGTGTCGTTTGTTTTTGGAGTAATTGACCTCAGTAAGGATGGGCTCTGTCCCTGCTCCCTGTAACTCTCTGTATCTCCCTGTGGCGTGTGTACTCCTGTGCTTACGAGCCAGCCTGCTGTCCAGGTAGCAGCTCCCAGCTGCTCTGGTGGACAACCACAGATGGGCTGTTTGATCCAGACCACCAACACCCCTTCCACTTTAGTATCTGAGGAGCAGCCAAGCTTTTATCTAACATTAGCCTTCATCTGGAGCCCAGGCCTGGTCAGGGCAGAGAGTTCTGTGTCACTCTGGGGAGTAATTGTGGCTGCAATACACAGCAGATAATGCTTTATGAAAGCACCAGCAAGTTGCCCCTGCCTTTTGCCCAGGGCTAAAGCAAGCAATAACATTTAATTTAAACTCTCTTTTCAATGGCGGGAGAGTCAAATCAAGTCAAGTGAGTTTATTGTCATGTGTCCCTGATAGGACAATGAAATTCTTGCTTTGCTTCAGCACAACAGAACATACCTGTAGTAGGCATTGACTACAAGGCATTCTATAAATATATACACACATGAATCAATATACTGATAAAGTGCAAATAACAGTTAATTGGTAATAAGGTTCAGTGTTTTGTCCGAGCCAGGTTTAATAGCCTGATGGCTGTGGGGAAGTAGCTATTCCTGAACCTGGTCGTTGCAGTCTTCAGGCTCCGGTACCTTCTACCTGAAGGTAGTAGGTAGATGAGTGTGTGGCCAGGATGGTGTGGATCCTTGATGATACTGCCAGCCTTTTTGAGGCAGCGACTGTGATAGGACTGTGATAGGGAAGGAAGAGAGGAGATGAACAGAGAAATCTGACGTCAGTGTTTCTGGTGATTTATGCAGACAGGTGGCAATCACAGGATGAAGTGGAATATCCGAAACGTCTGATTCCATAGCGAGCTACTTAACATGTGCAGAGATAAGATATCAGCAAATACCATCACATCGTTCTCTTAACCATCCAGAGCATAGAACACAGAATTGTACAGCACAGGAACATCATGTCCATTCCAAACACAATGCCAATTTAAATTATTCTCATCTGCCTGCACATGATCAATACCCCTCCACTCTCTGACTATCTAAAGGTTTTTTAATCACCACTATCTCCAAGACCAGCCCCACAGCGCATTCCAGACCCCACCGCCATCAGTGTAAAAAACTTGGCCCACATCGGGCAGCACAGTAGTGCATCGATACACTTGCTGCCTTACAGCCTACAGGAGGAGGAGCCATCTTGTCCGTTTAAATTACTTTTTTAACGGTTTTAGTGAGTCTCCGTTTTGCTTGTAGGAGACATTCTACTTTTTAATGTCTGGTGCAGGGGGCAACGAAATATCTAGGTCCCTACCTGGTCGGTGAGGCAGCTTTTCTCCGGGCTGCCCCGTTGACCCGTCCTCGTGGCCTACCAGTGGGCCTGGAGCGCTGTTTCCTGGCAGGAACCGCCCTGCACCTCGGTTTGGTGGCGGCACAGCGCCAGAGCGTTGCCGCGGATCGTAGCGGGCGATGCCTTGCCTGGATCGCCGTGCTGGATCGTCGCGTCGAAGCTCCGGTGGGCTGTGACCGCCGAGGTCAACACCTCCGGGCTGCGGGACTGCGGAGAGGAGCGGGCGGCGCCGACTTTAACATCGGGAGCCTTGGAGCTCCAAACCGGCGCGGCCTTGTCGGCTTCGGTAGCTGCGGCCTCCGGTGCGGAATGCGGCCGTTCCAGGTGGCCCAGCCGCTGTGAGGACTCTCCCGACGCCGGGGCAACATCACCCGGTGAGAACGGCCAGGAACATCGGGCCTCCGTAGAGGCAATAGTGGAGGCCTCATTAGGCCTGACTTTGGGTGAACTGGGGTTGGGGACTGGACATTGTGCCTTCCCCCACAGTGGTAATCATTGTGGGGGGATGATTTTTGTGTGCTGTGTCTTTGTTAGTCTGTGTTCAAGATGGCGGTCGGAGGGGAGAGTGGACGCTGGCGCGATTTAGCTGCCGCTGCTCTCGCCTCAAATTGTGTTTCTGATTTTCTTTTTTGTGCCTTTGGAATGAATTCTGTCCTTAATTTGTGTATTGTGATGTTGTTGATGTCCCTACTATTTATTTTTTATTTTTTTATTCTGCTTATATGTTTTGTAATCTGCTTATCTGCAAGGCGTCCTTGAGAGTCTTTGAAAGGCGCCCATAAGTGTAATGATAAATAATTTTAAAAAATACAGCGCCAGAGACCTGGGTTCGATCCTAGCTATGGGTGCTGTCTGTACGGCGTTTGTATGTTCTCCCCATGACCTGTGTGGGTTTTCTCCGAGATCTTCTGTTTCCTCCCACACTCCAAAGACCTACAACTTTGTAGGCTAATTTGCTTGGTATATATGTAAATTGTCCCTTGTGTGTGTAGGATAGTGTAAGTGTGCGGGGATGGCTAGTCAGTGCGGACTCGATGGGCCAAAGGGCCTGTCTCCGTGCTGTATCTCTAAACTAAACTAAACATCTCTTTTTAACATTGCCCCTCTCAGATTAAGCATGCGGTCCAATCTTTGACATCTCCACGCTGGGGTAAAGGTTCTGACTGTCTACTCTATCTATGCCTCTCATGAGTTTATCTTCTTCGGTGATTGCACGGCCCGCACTGTGGAACCGTTCACCACCAGTGCCCTAGCACCGACTCTGCCCTCAATGTCCCGGTGAAGAGGAGCTATCATCCCCAGATCGGCAATCACCGGGCCAGTCTCGGCACCAGAGTTGATCACCACGGACACGCCTGTGGTCACTGCCTGGTCCCCGAGATCACAGCGTCACCATGGCGGCACCCTATTATAACCAGGCACTAACTTGTATTTAATATTTATTTACAGCACCCTGGCACCATTGGCTGAGCTACCTTGCATTGTACAATTAGAAACACAGCAACTGCCAGCTAGGTTGGGAGCTGAAAGATCCGATCTAATTACTCCTCATTAATAAATGAATGGTGAAGTATAATTGTGGGTGATGTCTAGAAATACCCTAAGCTAAGACTGATGTTGTTGATATCAAGGAGCAGAATGCACACAGCCCTGAGAGATGAAGCAGAACAGTCCGAGAAGATGAAGTTTGAAGATAGAATTCCTCAATAATCAATGTGATGCTCTCTAATCTATTTTGGGACATGAGGGCGTACGTACCAAGGATGTGCAGGTCAGAATTACCACGCTCGGGGAGCAACCTGGCACCACTCCATGTCCCAGAGATAGATTCTAGCCCAACCAAAGTGTTGTGGCTTCTATCACCATACATAATCAAATCTTATTGGTGTTTAAATATAAATCCTTTCACAGCTTGTCCTACACAAAGTTTCATGTGAGAGCACATGATATTTTCAGCGTTGACTGTATAAGCAGTAGTGTTTTGCTGGGATGGACTGGGATGATGCTGAAAGATGCCTTCTCTGTGAGATCGCAGGACTGCCAGGCCCTGGTTTGGAGAATTGGACTCTGCGATGTCATGAGTCCTGCTTAGTTGCTCCTATCCAGATCCTAGTTAGCTGGTATGTCCTGGTTAGCTGGTACTAACCAGGTTCTGGTTAGCTAGTACAACTAAGTGCTGGTTATCTGAGTGAGTGCAGCAGCCGCTGGTTAATCGGTGTGTTGGAGAACAAAGTGTATTTCAGAAACCTAAGTAAAGTATAAAGATTTTCGCTCCCAATTCATAGTTGTGGGTTCTAGACACCAACGTCCCTTTGAGAAGCTTCTAATTTTATGTAGCCCCAAATATATTAATCTCCTGCCCGCTGAGAGACTGGGGCATCGGTGAAGTGAAATTCCATTCACAAGCTGCACTGGGATACCCATTCGTCAGAGACTCAAGATAATGGTTTGGATCATAAGACGGTATTTATGCCCATGGTAACATGCTTTACAATTTCGGGTCTCAGTCACAAACCGTTCCCAGCAATGAATGTTTTGGGACAAGTTCCACACAACCATTGCTGGCAAGATTTTTCTTGGCATGGCTCTGAGACAAGTTGAAGCATTCTGAAGGCTTGGTTGGCAGAGGAATCTGAAATAAGAATGCAACCTTCTGCAATTATCTTATTTACAGTGAATCAACATTTTCTCAACTTCAAACCGTTCTGTCCAACAACATATTAGTGCCCATCGCAGTGACTCCGGGTCATTTGCCTTCATTTGGGTAAAAATCCATCGCCATAGCCAAAATCATACACGAAGGAACTGTTTTGTTGTGAAACTTCTTGTATTGCCACTCCCACGGCTCCAATGGACCAGACTAATTATACGGTAAAGGCCCAGAATAACCACCCAAAAAGCTTGTCCAAGTCTATTGTGGAACTGAGGAGCAGTCCTTGAATGCTCAAGAGTCTCCTCATGGTGAAAGTGAAAATGGAGTGTGTCTATGATGAAACAATTGAAATAAGGGCTAGCTAAAATTACAAATGCAATGAATACAATTATGCGTCCCATTGTTTAATGTGTATGGTATTCTTGACAAAGTGTGTTTTGCATGTTATTTCACCCAAGGGCTCTCTAGGGGAAAGTGGCAGTGAAATGCACGTCAGGTTACTGCCCATTGCCCAGGGCAAGATGCTGTAAAGCTCATAATCAAACAGCTCTTTAATCATGCAGCAAAAATTGCAATTAAATCTGCAAAAACGTTCAATTAAACAAGGATCTGGGATGCCAGTGCGTGACACAGGATTACGCAGCGGAGCTTGTGGATATTCTCGCTTCATGGGTTACTTGGAGTTTTGGACAAAACTGTTTTGTGATTTTTAAACTGAATTAAAAACAGCTGTTAGTTCAAAACTGAAAAAGCAGCTCCAAACATGTATTCCCACTCTGACCTTTCATTCTTCTCTGATGCCAGCTATTTTATGCAGGAGGTTATTCAGACCAGAGCTCCACAGTGGTGGATAAAGTGGTGATCCCATTGAGATGGGGCGTGGCAGGGACGATGCCACCTATTTTTGTAACTATCCTTGCACAAAGCTCAAATGGAATATTAACTAATCTGGGGTTCTGCGAGTAGGTTTAGAAAGTGAATGAATGCTCACAAAAATAAATCCCTTGCTGGAAAAGAAAATTTCATAAGCTGCAAGAGGCCATTCTGCCCAGGTGCCCACACTATCATGAAGCAGAATTACAACTGAACTCTGACCTCAGTGCCACCCTCCTGCATAAAACACCATTTCCCTTAATTCCCTAAATATCCGGAAATCCATCAATTGATGCCTGGAAAATGCACAGTGATTCTGCCTCTTGTGGTGAGAATTCCAAGGATTCGCCAGCCTCCCTGAAGAGATTTCTTCTCAACTACATCCTGAATGGTTGACTCCTCACTGTGATACTCTGACCTTGTGTATTCAACCCCTCAGTTGGGTAGACATCGTCCCTGCATCGTCCCTGCCATGTCCCATCTCAAAGGTATCACCTCTTTCTCTGCCACTGTTGACCCGACAGCCCTGGTCTGATTAACCTCTTCACTGGACAAGGATTCTAGCCAGTGTCCATCTGATGTACCTGTCCTGTACACCATTTATTCCACCCTCAGGCACAGAGACCAGACCTCAACACAGTGTTCCAGGCCATAAGTTACTGCTCTCGTTCTCAAATCCAATAAAAGCTACCATTCTTCCCTGGAGGAATATTCCTTGTCACTTTGCTTGCAAGAATACATGGATAGGCTGGGACGGATGAGTGTCAAACACAGGCAATGGGACTAGTGTAGATGGAGCATGTTGGCCAGCATGGACATGTTGGGCCAAAGTACAATTTTCACAGTAGCAAGGAAGCTTTGAGGTATGGGAGCGTCAAGTCCAATCAAATAGCCTGCTGCTCTGGCACAGCAAGTCTTACATTTATATAACAGCTTTAATGTCCACTGGAATAAACGTATCATCACAACTCCATTAAATACGACCAAAATTGCAAGAAATGCGCAAATATGATCAAAACATTCATCACAACCCGAGCTCATCTATCATCTACAATGGAGTTGTATAGATCGCATTACATATTACGGTTTGCACTATTCTGGTCTGGTTACCTAATATTACTGATAGTTGATTGTATAATTGATATTTGTATTGTATATTTATTTGTTGTTGCAATAATGAGGCTGTCAAGCTGCAGTAGGTAACAATGTCATTGTTCTGCTTCTGGTGCATATGACAATTAATTCCTGAGTATTTGTTCTCCTGCTTTAACAGTTTCCTGGTCACTTTAACTTCCGATTGAGATGCGTTTCCTGCCCTAGACACCTAGACAACTTTCTTGTTCACGTGCAGCTCACAGAGTGAACAGAAGTGATAAATACAAGGTGACAAATACTGCAGGATGGTTGTCACCAATGATCAATAACCAAATAGATATTCATTTCTCAGAGATATTGAACCCACCGAGAGAGGGCAGAATCGAAAATCCCAGTGAAAGTTTCCAGAAGTATATTTCTTGCACGTAGCATTACCCCAACCCCAACAGTTTAGCAAGATATTTCTACCGAGACAAAAATTAAAGTTTTAAGAAGAAAACTTTGAAGTTATTTGTGACTTGACCGTTACAACAAACAGTGCAGTTACAGATCAATGAGAGAACTTGATTTATGATCCATTAATCACGCATTGTAGAACAATGGCCAATCTTCATTTCCTTGTGACATTTGGACCATACAAAAATAAGGCAGTTTGTGGATGAGAAAGGTGGAGGCAAGTCAGAGTCTCCTGATGCGATCTCACCAGCACACTCCATCCCCCTTGAGGTACGGCCCACGTTTCATTGCTCGAGTGTTGGGGTTATTAATGTAATGCTGCAGCAAGTCACCTATCGCTTGTTCCCTCCTTGCTACATACGCTAATTAACCACCTCGACTGTGGGGCTTGGGAGCAGAAGGCCAAGGGTTCAGCCTGGGTCTGCAGCAACTCAGGGGGGCATGCAATAGTATCCCCATCTACATCTACAACAGCCTCGGCTGTGATCTCAACGTACATTGCATTACCTGGCAGTACAGCTCTGCAAACTCATTGGCACAAACATTCAGTTTCACTTAATAACCCGAGCAAAAGTAACGATCACACATAGCATTCCGTAATTCAAAACCAATCAGTGCACTTATTTAAAAACCAGTTGGACGGGTGTTCGTGGACGGACGGACACGGCGCTCTCTGATCTGACGCTCCCTCCCGCTGCCCTGCTTTGTTTCACCGGGTGCTGCCTCCTCCCGGGGAGGGGGGGAGCCGACCGAGTACCCACCCCTTTGCAACCCCCATTCTGAATTCTCTCCCCATTTAGAGAATAGTCGACGTCTTTATCGCCACCACCAGAATGCAAGACCCCACACTTTGCTCCGTTGTATTCCATGGTAGCGGCACGGTGGTTGCTGCCTTATAGCGCAAGAGACCCGGGTTTGGTCCTGACTCCCATCAGCACCTGGCTCATTGCTCTGTTCCAGTCCAGGGGAACAGACAGCCTCCCCTCTCCCCATGTATATTCCCCTGGGAACTAACGACCAACGGTGCTGGTTAATGAAATACACCTCGTGGTCCAGCATAAAAAGTGGCTGAGCAGTTCAGTTTAGTTTAGTTTATTCTCACATGTACCGAGGTACAGTGAAATGCCTTTGTGTTGCGTGCTATCCAGTCAGAGGAAAGACCATACATGGGCCACAGTCTTAGAATAAAGGGGAAGCCATTTAAGACTGAGGTGAGAAAAAAAAATGTCACCCAGAGAGTTGTGAATTTGTGGAATTCCCTGCCACAGAGGGCAGTGGAGGCCAAATCACTGGATGGATTTAAGAGAGAGTTAGATAGAGCTCTAGGGGCTAGTGGAGTCAAGGGATATGGGGAGAAGGCAGGCACGGGTTATTGATTGGGGACGATCAGCCATGATCACCATGAATGGCGGTGCTGGTTCGAAGGGCCAAATGGCCTCCTGCTGCACCTATTTTCTACGTTTATTTGATTACAATTGATCAATCCTGTGGTAATGCATCACATTCCCAACCCTCTGCTTCCCCCTCCTATATACTCCACACTGCACCTGGGACCAGCCGTCATTTAGAAGTGTATACATTTACGACTTTTAAAAGACATTTAGACATATATATGGATAGGAAAGGTTTAAAGGGATAGGGGCCAAATGCAGGCAGATGGGACGTGGAGTAGGGACAAAATGGGCAGAAGGGCCTGTTTCCCTGCAATACAGATCCATGACTCCACGTAGGATTTCCAGCATAGATTCTGAACAACAATTAAAAGGAAAGAGAAACACTTCTGTTAACGATAAATAATTATTTTGTGTTTGCATTCTTTGCCCTGAGAATATTTGAGCTTCCACGTGGCTTTGGATGACTTTGGGGGAAGCACTGATCTCTTGCCATCTGCTGCATTGAACCCAGCGCATCGTGGGGCCTGGTTAGTGCAGGTAGTGCCTGTTTACTCAGCCTGTAGCACGCTGGGCCTTTGATGTGGCAACCCACGTCCAGTGTCATTCCGTCAGCCAGCCCAGGCCCCTGCAACAGCAGAAAACCCGCCTTCCCCACATGAAACACACCCCACACTGGGTTCGGGCACGGTGAGACTAGTGAGCAGGGGGCGGTGGGGAGAACACCAGCGGGGAAATCTGCAACAGGGCCGGGAGCAAGGGCCGTCACCACTACAAGGGAAAGGAAGTCTATTTTTGAGGCTATTTATGGGGCTGTAGTTTAGTATTCCTAAAATAACACCTTGACTGGCCCTTGATCCTTAGATTCAACAGTCACCACACGCCAGTGTAGCAAAGGTTAGTTGCCATACTGTGTCAAGACTTACTGTTCATTAATTAAACTGGGGAGCAGTTTTGCAATATTATGGTCTAGTTACAGAGTATCACTGATTGTTAATCCATTGTAAGTTTATTTGTGTTACTGCGTTAATGGGCCTGAAGGCTGCAGCAGTAGAACAGAGGCCTTAACCGCCACTCCGTGAGTCCACACTCGCAGTACAATGCACAGTGTTACACTCTACACATCCTCACTCACCCCAGTCTTGGTCTCCACACACTCACTGCAGACTTGATCTTCAAATGTTGATCTTCAATATTCAAACATCCTTCGTGGGAAAACAACTCATACTCCATCAACATAAGACACAGAGTGCTGGAGTAACTCAACGGGTCAGGCAGCATCTGTGGAGAACATGGATAGGTGACGTTTCACAGAGTGCTGGAGTAACTCAGCGGGTCAGGCAGCATCCCTTCACAGTTCTTACTGTCTCCGACTACATTCTATCTCTGTCCCGCCCCCTCCTTGACATCAGTCTGAAGAAGGGTCTCGACCTGAACCGTCACCCATTCCTTCTCTCCAGAGATGCTGCCTGTCCCGCTGAGTTACTCCAGCATTCTGTGTCTTCCTTCGCTTTAAACCGGTCGACAGTTGCTTATATTTTGGCAACGATATTCCCTCTCGTGCCTGACTTGTATCAATTCTAAGATATTTTATAGATCTGTTAACTCATCCCTGGCTATTACCATCAGCTATTTGCATGAAAATAAAATATGACTTGTCTCTCCGCCTCCCACCGGGCATTTGCAGCTCTTTGTAGGGCAGCTGCTGTTGCCATAGCGCTGGTTCTGGCATGGTCTAACTAACCCTCGTTAATCATGGGCTGCGGCCCCAACATCACCAAATCCGCCCGCACTGCCACATGTCGCCGCTCTCCGACCGGCATCTCCCCGCCTCAATCCGCCCCCCACCCGCCTTCACCCTCCTCAACCCGCCCCCCACCCGCCTCAACCCGCCCAGACCCGCCTTCACCCTCCTCAACCCGCCCCCCACACGCCCAGACCCGCCTCAACCCGCCTCCACCCGCCCAGACCCGCCTCAACCCGCCTCAGACCCGCCCTCCACCCTCCTCAGACCCGCCCCCCACCCGCCCAGACCCGCCTCCACCCTCCTCAACCCGCCCTCCTCCCGCCTCAACCCTCCTCAACCCGCCCCCCACCCGCCCAGATCCGCCTCCACCCGCCCAGACCCGCCTCAACCCTCCTCAACACGCCCCCCTCCCGCCTCAACCCTCCTCAACCCGCCCAGACCCGCCTTCACCTTCCTCAACCCCGCCCCGACGCTGCTCAGCTCAGCCGCTGAGCGGGAGGCGACACATTTCTACCTGTCGCAGACCAAGTGGTTTCAATACACGTTCAATTGCGGCTCTTCCCCCCGCCTGAACCACTGGCTCAGTCACTCGGGACTTCTCTGGCACGTGTCTTTGGTGACACATAGACCCACCCCAATTCCAGAGTGACCGGGAGATTGACGTTTATCTTGTGTTATATCTTTATAAACTAGATAACCATCATAGTTCCAAACTGAAGTCCATAATGCAGCCAAAGACACTGTCCACAGAAGGCCACAGTTGCTGGGGTTCGTGTTGTGTTGATGGTTGCGGGCAAGCTGTGGAGAGAGGGCCTGAGTTACTGTTTTATCAGAATGTTGCTTTTATACAGCGATAATAAGATCGCTCCATTACCGTTATTTATTTATTGTATTATTGATTAGTGTATATTTATATGTGTTGTCGGGCCTGCAAAGCTGCAGCAAGTAGGAATGGGATTGGGTCAGACAGTCTGAAGTAGGGTCCGGACCCGAAACGTCGCCCATCTGCCTGTCCCGCTGAGTTACTCCAGCCTCGTGGATCATCTGTAATCGGCCCACCATCTCCCTCTGGTGGCAGAGTTGGGATTGTGCAACCGGCAAGACGCTTGGATGCTCAGACCGATCTGCCTCCCACACTGAGTACAAGAGAATTCATTCTAAGACACAAAGTGTTGGAGTAACTCAGTGGGTCGGGCAGCATTTATTGAAGGACGTGAATGGTCTTGAACCGAAATGTCAACTATCCACTTTATCCAGAGATGCTGCCTGGCCCGCTGAGTTACTCCAGCACTTTGTGTCTTTTTTTTTTGTAAACCAGCAACTGCAGTTTCTTATGTCCAATGATTCATTCTGTTGGCTTCCCTGCCCTCTCCTCTCCACAAGTGAGTCCACAGCACTGCGACCTCCCGGGTGCTGTGCACGCAGTCACACTGCGATAAGCACAGAATCAGGCCCTTCGGCCCAACGTGTTCATGCCGACCATCAAGTAGCCATTTATGCTAACCCCATTTACCAGAACCTGATCTGTCACCTTCCGTGCCTTGGCAATGCAAAGGCTTGTCTAAGCACAGAATCTAGATTGTCTAGATACTTTCATAATACTTCCCTGGGTCCAATTCTCGGACTAATCACAGCCTGGAGCCAGTCACCTGGCAAATCCTTAACTGTTATTGCACACCTATAATTATAATAAAGAGCCCACTCAGCAGAATTCCTGATATTCACAGGGTACGGGTTTATGGAAAAACCAAAACCCTTTTTGCAATCAAGTCACTTGCTGCATTAGGTTGCTGTTTCAATTCCTGGAGTTCTCTGTTACCTGGTTCCAGGTGTCAGTGATTTGTTGTGGTTGATCTTTGACCTTGAACATAAAAAAGTAAAGATGAGAGAAAATATCCAAAGGGAAAACAAATGAAGTGATACCATCTCTCCCCTCCCCCCCCCCCCCCCCCAAACCCTGGCAGACATTACTCCAGGTGGACCGATTTAAACCAGCATCTGCAGTTCTTTCCACGACATTATTCCAGGTTTGGCAGGAGGCACCACTCTGGAATTGGGAAGTGGATCAGAGTTTCCAGGGCTGTTGTTGGAGGGAAGGAGCAGGTGGATAGTGTAAGGCAGGGGTAGGTGGATAGAGGACTGTTGCAAGGTGTAAAGTCCGTCCTCTCCAGGAGACCAGCGTCCACATATGGACAAAGACAAGCACCATCTGCCGACTGCACTCACACTGCGGTTCGGGGGAGTTGTGTTTCTGGAGTGTCGATACTGACGGTTAAACATTGGAACATAAACAGGAACAGGTTCTTCAGCCAACAGAGAGGAGAGGGGCCATGAGGATGGTAGAGAGAGTGAGTGGTCGAGAGGGTGAGGGGTGGAGAGAGTGAGGGGAGTAGAGAGAGTGAGGGGAGACTTCTATCTGGTCTCCCAGCAACCTCCCTGTAGCTAATACCCCCTAATTCGGGCATTATTCTGGTAAACCTCCTCTCCAAAGCCTCCACGTCCTTCCTGCATCGGGGCGACCACAACTGCACACAATACTCCAATGCGATTTAACCAAAGTTCTACAAAGCTGCATCATTGTTTCCTGACTGTAATCCCATGTCTGTGACCAGCCCACACATTCCCCACACGTCCAACATTTGGTCCCAATTAACCACAGCAAGTCCCACATCATCCAGCTCTAGATAATAACCACATTTCACGATCACTTCCGAATGTGTCCCAGAGCTGAAGAATGTTATATAATATTTGTTTTCCCAAATAAACTCAGGATTGCCAGGATACAGAGTCACTGAGTCCTACAGCGTGGAAACAGGCCTTCGGCCCACTTTGTCCATGCCAATCGAGTTGGCATACTGGGCTAGTCTTATTTGCCCGCATTTGGCCCATACCCATCTAAACCCTTCTGTCCACATATCCGTCCGTTTGTGGTAAGATCCCTCTAAACCAGTGAAGCAGACTTTTCAGGAAGTTTTGTAAACGTAAAGGGCGAGGGGGCAGGGTGAGGGGGCAGGGTGAGGGGGCAGGGCGAGCGGGCAGGGCGAGCGGGCAGGGCGAGCGGGCAGGATGAGGGGGCAGGGCGAGAGGGCAGCTCCGGCTCGGCTCCACACCTTTGACCGCTGAGGCCGGGCCCGTGCGGGTTCCTGTGGCGAGGCGAACGCGGAATGCGGCGCTCTGCATATTGAGTGCGGACGCCCATTGTCACATTCTGAACAAAGTCACATTCCGAGTGAGTCTCTGAAAGAGGCTTTGAGTGCGAGTGGCTGCGGCGCGGGTTCACCTGCCGCGGGTGTCTGGAGCCGCCGAGCAGCTGTGAGCCTGGACACCGAGTGGGAGGCGAATGGGAACGAGGGATGGGGCTGAATATGGGGCCACTGTGACAGGAGCCATGTGCCAAGCTGCCAAGAGACGAGGCAGAAAAGCGGAGGCCGCTCGGCCGGCTGGCTGGCTACTTGCCCCTTGTGGACCGTGACGGGACGGTGCGGGCACCGCCACGCTGCCCCGGGACAAGGCTCTCTCCGGGGGGGCAGGGTTCAGACGTGTTGTTTCCCGGGCGCATCACCGGGGGATATATATCTCGTTCGCTTGTCCTTCGTCAGTGAAACGGCCCGTGATTATCTCCGGGCGCCTGCGGTTTAGACGCGGCTGGACTCGGCCCGCGCCGGCAACACAAAGACAGTATCTCACGGCAGCTAATTTATGATGCCCTCAACGCGCCTTTCGCAGCGAGGAAAGTGCAATTGCATTTTCCGCCCCATTAAACAAGCCCTCAACAAAAGGCGTTCAAACTCCGCTCAGAGGCAGAGTTACATTTACCGTCTCCCCCCCCCCCCCCCCCTCCTCTCTCTCTCTCTGCCGCTCACACAACCTGCCTCCCACTTCTACTCCCCAAACCCCACTCCTTTTCACAGCCGGGCAGTTCATTGTGGAGAGAAGATTTAATGCTTGTTTATTCAGGATCCCGTTGTCATTCTACCCACCCATTGTGGGCGCGGATGAGAAGAGTCCGCGCCGTCACACGGCCACAATCATGCCCACTTATTTGTTCTGACCTTTCTCTCCCATAAGCAAAGCCGACCAACAATCACAGAAGCGCCTGTCACAGTGGTAAAGGGGAAAGCATTTTATGACCTTCTTTCAGACTCCGTATTAGACGTCAGTCTAATTATAACATTAACTAGTTAATCGCCCTGTTCACCTCTTTGATTCAGGGTCATGAAGCGAGCGTGGACACAGGCTGTCTGTAACAGTCAGGGCTCTGCTTGCAACCGGGCGGTTTACTAAATATAAAAACAATCGTCAGTCTGAAGAAGGGTTTCGATCCGAAACGTTGCCTATTTCCTTCGCTCCATAGATACTCTCACCCGCTGAGTTCCTCCAGCATTTTTGTCTACCTTCGATTTTCCAGCATCTGTAGTTCCTTCTTAAACATAAAAACAATCGTCTTTCCTTTCAAAGATTCCTCACGTAAAAGCTCAACTTTTAACAACTTTAAAACTTCTCTCTGGTTAAAATGAACCGCTGTTCCTAAATTTCTAACCAAGTAAACGGCGACATTCCTCTCTCCTAGTGTCGCGGGGGATGCGGAGAGGTGTGATGGGACGGGACTGTGGGACTAACACACGCACTGTGCTATCCATGCGGTGCCTGAGTGCCGCCCGCGGCATTACCGCCCTGGTCATCCGCTCAACACATTCACCCCACCCGCCCAGCGAACATCATTGGCCTGGCTGAAGAACGGTCCCGATTACAAACATCACCTATTCCGTTTCTCCAGAGATGCTGCCTGTCGCGTTGAGTTACTTCATCATTTTGTGTCTATCTTCGGTGCAAACCAGCTTCTGCAATTCCGCACACACTATATATATGATTTGGAGGAAAGAACTGCAGATGCTGGTTATATAGTAATACGAATCAGAGTTTATTTGGAGGTTGTGGTGTTCAATAGTGGATGATTGTTGGGAAGAAGCTGTTCCTGAACCTGGACGTTACAGTTTTCAGACTCCTGTACCTATGAAATGAGATTGTGGCCAGGACTTGTTGAGGTAGCGACCCCGGTAGATGCCGTGATGGACCGGGCAGTGTTCAGTGGGGAATGGGTTTAGTGAAG
>JAXLNO010003607.1:103397-142016 GCA_038087875.1 Malacoraja senta
AAACGAGTTCCGAGCGGCCCGGGCGAGGTGAACACGGCCGTTCTCACACAGGATATCATTCCCAAATGTTGCATCTTATAAAACAATTCACCCGATTCTTCCTCTGCTGTTTCTAGTCACCAATGTGATGGACTATTCACTTGAATATAATCCACAGGCAGCCCCATTCCTGGAACATGATGTCACCAACAAACACTAGTTCCCAGCCCGAGGCTACAAAGCACTTTGGATCTAATAAAGTATTAATTAGTTCATAAAATGCTCAGAAAATAAAGGGGCGATCTGATAAAATTGTATAAAATCTTGAGGGGAATAGAATGGGTAAATAGACAGAGACTTTTACCCAGAGTTGAAGAATCAGGAACCAGGGGACATGAGTTTAAGATGAGAGGGGAAAGATAGGAACCTGAGGGGAACATTTTTCACTCAAGGGGGGGGGGGTGTTTATGGGGGTGGGTGGTAGGGGGGGGTGCATGGAACGAGCTGCCAGAGGAGGTAGTTGATACAGGTACAATGGCAGCATTTAAAAGACATTTGGACAGGTACGTGGATAGGAAAGGTTCGGAGTATTATGGACTGGCAAATGGGTCTAGCTTTCACGAGGCATTTTGATCTTCATGGGCGAGTTGGGCTGAAGGGCCTGTTTCTGTAGTTCGTTATTGGTCAGATGGAATTAAATATCAACAGTTTTAGCAACGTGGCCCATTGAACATGGTAATAATATTTGTATAATTTGGGTAATCAGGTAATAGTTGAAGGTATTGACCGGGGCACCAGGGATTACACAACATGCTCTACAGTAGAGACTTATCTGCTAATTGCCCGGGGGTGGGACGGACGGGGCCTCTCTTGCAACTCAGTGTCTGATCCTACGGTTCAGGTGTGGTCGGTTCAACAATATTCCTTGGTCATCATCAATCTCATTCTCCGTGAATGTACCTGTTTGTGGAACACAACACAGGGGAAGAGACCGCTGCGGTCCGAGCTTGCATTTAAAGGTAAGAGAACGTGTTTAGAGAGAGTCTTAAACGCTCTCAGGTATTCACGTTGACCCCAGAGTTAATGTGAACGGCAGAAATTAAATTTAAAATAATGCTCATTATCCCTGATTGTGACAACTCATTAAATCGTAAATTGATTTTTTTTTTAAATCAATGAATCAGTACTTTGGACAAATGCAATCTCCAAACTGGGCTAGAGGAACAGGTGGAGAGAGGGTCATAACACAAGGTCAGGTCAAGAGAGTTTAATTGTCATAGGTACTTAAATGAAACAATGAAGTTCTTACTTGTAGCAGCAGCAGCCCCACCACCACAACGTAAGCACAGTAATAAATAATATCATAAGCAAGCCAGACAAACGGAGTTCAATTAAAAAGATATAGTGCAAAACAAAACATAATCCAAAGTCTCCCGCACAACCAGGGAAAGATTGCAAATTATACATGGACACAACGAGCTGGAGTAACTCAGCGGGTCAAGCAGCATCTCTGGGGGAAAAGGATGGGTGACATTTCGGGTTGGAACCTTTCTTCAGACCCTATTCTTTTTCTCTAGAGATGCTGCCTGACCCGCTGAGTTGCTCCAGCACTTTATTATGTGTTTGGTGTAAACCAGCATCTGCAGTTCCTTTCGAGACAACGTTTGCAGTTTAGTGAAACCAGGAGAATTCAGGCAAATAGTGTAGATGCTGTAAAAAAAAAATTGTAAATAAAAAAGCAAAGAAACAGAAGAACGAGAGATGGAAATCCAAAGGGCTTTTAGATAAGAGGCTTTTAGGTTAGGCACATGGCAGTGCGGGGATAAAGGGATATGGATCATGTACAGGCAGATGAGAACTTGGCATCACGTTCAGCATACACATTGTTCAATGGTAAAGGTTAAACAGACTGAATGTCTAATGTCAAGAAAAATCAGATATCAAGGTGTAAAATGACATAGATCAGCTGGAATCAACAGTGAAGAGTTTTATAAATCAACTTGGAAATGTAGACATGAAAAATTCCTCAGGCAGCAAAATGTTCATTTTACTTTAAGTTTGTGTGTTACAATGAAATCCTTTGCTTTGGATGTAGTGTTTAGTTCAGTTTAGTTTATTATTCTCACATGCACTGAGGTACAATGAAAAGCTTTTTGTTGTGTGCTCTTCAGTCAGCAGAAAGACTACACATGATTACAATCAAACCGTGCATGGTGTACAGATACAGGGTAAAGGAGAGGAGATTAAGGAGAGCGTTCGTTGTTAGAGTAAGAAATGCTGCTGTGCAGTAGAGGTTTCAAAGAGTGGATTGATTGTAATGGATGATAGTGGGTCTAGTCTGGGACCAGCACACAATTAGTCTCCTGGCTTTGGGGCCATCTTGTTAAATTGCCCAGACATGTAGGTCCAGTGAAATAATCTGCATTATTTACCAGCACGTTTGCTGACACACGTGATCAGTGAAGGAAAGGCCATCATTTACACGGTGTCCAGCAAACGGTCTGAAGAAGGGTCTCGACCCAAAACATCACCCATTCCTACTCTCCAGAGAGGCTGCCTGTCCCCGCTGAGTTACTCTAACATTTTGTGTCTATCTTCTACTAATTCACCTCTCTTTATTGCTGGATTTATATTCCTGAAGCATCCACAACAGGAAACTGAATACTCCTTTCATTAAAGTTCAACCTGAAACTTTCCTGGAAGAAGCAGGCAACATTGTTTTTTTGGTAGTAGTTTTAAATTGAACCTGTGACCAATTAAACTTTGATCAGAAGAGTTTGTATTCCTTCATAGGACAACAGACGTGGTCTGACACTTAAGAAGGACAGAATTATTACCATACATGATGCACTGATTGGAAGAAGCAGATTTAGTGGCACATTTCAAATGGTTGGCCAGTATTTGAAGGAGAGAAGTGGTTGACATTTTTGTCACGTGTGTAAAGTGGAAACACACAGTGGAATTATTTCTTACGACTAGTCCAGTAAAATATTGCCATACCCAAGCACGCAACCAATTGGCAAATTGTACAGAAATAGTCCACTGATTCCACAGGTAAGAGGCACCATGCTTTAAGTCCAGTCCATGCTCTAGTGATGAGCGGTGCCCAATCCAGGCGAGCTCCAGGCTGCTGCAGGGCCTCGTCATCACCTTCCCTTGGACGTGTGGGTCAACCGGTGAACCCATGTCCCTCTCCTCGCCCATCCACCTTGGTGCCCCGGATTTCAGGATAATGGGGAGAGAGATGGATAGGGAATAATTGATTTGCTCTTTCATAAAGACAAGAAAACCAAAGTGAAACAGATGGCTTCCTCCTTACTGTAACATGCAATATTTCTACATAAAGGATTCTACACCCACACTTGCCACCCAGTGAGATATGGAAGGCTGCTTTGAAGTAAGACATCCTTCCATTGGCATGATAGCTGTAGCTGACTGCGTGTGGGTGTGACGCCACTCTGTGTATCGGCACCTGTAAGCTGTGTTCACCTGAAACTTTGCATCACCTATATTTAACCAGGGACCATTCCATGATGTGCAAAGTGTTGATCTCATCACTTTTAGTTCACCAGATGGAGGATGGGAGAGTAGCCAGTAGTCAATCCTTTGTTGAAGAAGGGAAATTAGATAATGCAAGGAATTATAAACATGGGAGCCTTACAGCAGTGACAAGGAAGCTATTGGAGAGGATTCTTAGGGATAGGATTACTCACATTTGGAACAGTATGCGCTAATTAGGGACAGTTTCGTTTGGATAGTTTGTGTCTTGCTGATAAAGAAGAAACGTAATAGCATTAGTTTAAATTGTCAAATGTTTAATTCATCCAGAGCAAAAGGAGAGTGTTGAAGGAGTACCGGTAGGCAGGTAGACTCCAACAGTAGAGCCATGGAAGAACCTGGGGGAAGGGTGATTACAATGATTTATTCCAGCAATGTGGTGGGACTGGGCATGTGGTCGGATTGAGGGTTGATTCCGTATGCAGAGTTGTTCCTAGCAACAACCTCCACGTTAGGCATCTGAGCAGGAACACTGAGTTACTCTTGTAGAAAACGCAGATGCTAGTTTATACCAAAGTAAAACACAAAGTGCTGGAGTAACTCTGGAACATCTGTGGAGAAAAAGGATGGGTGATGTTTCGAGTTGGGACCTTTCTTCAGACACATCTGAAGAAGAAGGGTCTTGACCCTTGTGAACGTCACCCATCCTTTTTTTTCCAGAGGTGCTGCCTGACCCACTGAGTTACTCCAGCACTTTGTGTCTATCTAGGACTTCCTCTTGCTCCACCACTGACATTTACATGAGGCCTCTGCACAATTTCATTGCCAGATATACAAGCTGCAGAATCCATTTATCAGTGAAACTGCACTGAAACGATTGCAGCTGCTGCATTAGCACTTGCATCTGGGAATACTTTGGCTCCTATGCCTCGGAGGACTTTGCGTTTCTTAAACAAACAGCATTTCAATTCTGGCAGCCATCTCTTATGGCAAAGGAATTGTTGAATTGTCAGCTGCATATTCACAACTCTGCATTCTAGACTGCATCATTCCCCTCCTCTCTTCAGTGGGCTTTTGTGAAGCGCTGTCCCCCGGGGACTCATTCATCTCCAGAGTTGTGACATTGTGTTCTTGCTACGCTCATTTTCCAGCTTCCACCGCGTTACTCTGGTCCAGCTGAAGTGAGAGCCTGTGGCAGGCATTACCATGGATCTATCAGTGGCCGTTCAACGCACGGCAACAAATAGCAGAGATAGTTGCTTCCCCAATATCCATGATTACAGAACAGAGTCACAGAGCTGTACAGCACAGAAACAGGCCCTTCGGCCCAACTTGTCCACGCTGGTCAAGTTGAAATCCTGGGCTGGTCAGCCCATTTGTCTGCATTTGCCAACAATCCCATTAAACCCTTCCTATCCATATTGACCAATCTGACCAATTGTGTTTTAAAAGTCGTGATTGTATTGGTGAACAAAGGAGGTTGCATAAAGTGGTGGACACTGCCGGTCCATCACAGGTACTGACCTCCCCAACATCGAAGGGATCTACAGGAGACACTGCCTCAAAAAGCCAGCTAGCATCATCAGAGACCCACACCACCTTGGCCACGCTCTCATCTCGCTGCTACCATCATGAAGACGGTATAGGAGCCTGAAAACCGTGACCTCCAGGTTCAAGAACAGCTTCTACCCATCAACCATTGGGCTCTTGAACACTGCACAACACTGACCTCGGCGACTGTGATCTTCTTTGGACTGTGACTTTTGGTTGCACCACGGACTTCAGTTTTTGAATGCTATTTATTGTCATTCAAGCCTAGGCTTGAACGAAATATCATTACTACAGTTTTTTAACACATTACAAAAAAAACCAAGACCCACACTTAACACAGTTTACATAAACATCCATCACAGTGAGTCTCCAACACCTCCTCACTGTGATGGAAGGCAAAGTCTTATCTCTTCCCTTTATTCTTCACCCGCGGTCCAGAAGTCCAACTGCAGCGTCTAGGCGAACTGGGGCTCCGGTGTTAAAGCCCCCGGCGGACGATGGCAAGTCCCGTGGCCATTCAGCCAAGCCGGGCGATGCTAGGCCCCGGCTCGGCGCCCTTCAAACCCCGCGGTTCAAGCAGTCCAACTGCAGCGTCTAGGCGAACTGGGGCTCCGATGTTAGAGCCCCCGGCGGGCGATGGTAAGTCCCTTCCGTGTCCTTTGAACCTCGCGATTCCAGCGGGAGGTTGCCGTTGCGGGAGCTCCGAAAAGCCGTCTCCCACCAGGGACCTGGAGCTCCCGATGTTCCTGTCCACCGGGCCCGCAGCCGGAGCTTCCGAAACTCCAAAGTCGGGTCGCAGCCGAGCGCCACCACAGCTCTCCCCGCTCCAAAGCCGGCCAGCTCCGCGATGTCAGGTCCCCAGGCTCCGCGACTGGAGCCCTCAGGTTGGTCCCGGTCGGAGGCCGCCGCCGGCTCCACAATGTTAGGCCCAACGACATCGGAGATCCGACAGGGAAATAGGCGGGTCCCCGAACAGGGAAGAGATTAACGGTTTCCCCAACATCCCCCCCTCCACCCCCCACATATACACAGATACAAAATAATAAAAACTAAGCTCCAGACATACATTTAACAAGACAAAAAAAATAAAAAAGACGGACGACTGTAGTTGAGCCGCCACTCCCACAGTTTTGCACCATTACAATGTAGTTATCGAGTATTACTGATGTAATGTATTGATTTATAAATGACTGTGCATTTATTTATCTGTGTCCCTGCTTTAGTAAAACTGCAGTCAGTAACAATGTCATTGTTCTGTGCCAACGCACTTTACAATTATACACTCCCGACAACATTTCCAACAGAGCCAGACTCCAGGAACAAATGTAAGTCTGAAGAAGGGTCTCGACCCGAAACGCCACCCATTCCTTCTCTCCAGAGATGCTGCCTGTCCCGCTGAGTTACTCCAGCTTTTTTGCGTCTGTCTAAAAGTGAGTCGATATTTCTGCTATGGAGCCAGCAGGTGGCGCCCGTCTCCATAGAACCCAGTGTTGGCCTTCACCGTGATGTTCTAATGCATCTTATGGCATCCAGAACAGTTCACATTCCCTTCGTGTTTCACACACAATCCTTCAACTGTACACACGGAAGCAGGCCCTTCGGCCCACCTTGTCCATGCCAACCAATTCCCCTTTGTCTGCATTTTGCTCCTAGCCCTCCCTTATCCATATATCTCAGTCATACCTTACAGAAACAGGCCCTTCAGCCCAACCTGCCCATGGCGACTAAGATGCCACATCTACACTAATCCCACCTGCCTGTGTTTAGCCCATGTCCCTCCTGCCCTATCCATGTACCTTTCCATATATCTTTTAAACGTTGTGATAGTACCTGCCTCAACAACCTCCTCCAGCAGCTTGTTCCATACACCCTCTGTCGCAAATACCTGTCCAAAAGTCTTTTAAAACTCATTCTGCATGGTAAGGAGAGAGATTAAATGTAGATCTTTTCATCCTTTCACCAAAAGGATTGAAGGCCACTGGTTGCCGTGTGTGTGTGTGGTGATCTGGGTGATTGAACCCTCTGTGACAATGCTGGACAATATAGGTAGTTGCTCTTTGCAGAATGGTTCACAAGTTTCATCAATCAGAAGGGGTGAATACCTTTGTCGTTTGTCTCCATTTCTTCCTCTTCTGACACATTGGCACAGCTGGTAGAGCGGCTGCCTCACAGGGCCAGGGATCCAGGTTCGATTCTAACCCAGAGTGCTGTTTGTGTGGAGTTTGCACGTTTTCTCTGTAAGTGCGTGAGGCTCCTCTGGTTTCCTTGCACATCCCAAAAGCGGGCAGGTTTGGGATTGGCCTCTGGATATCACCCCAAATGTGTAGGGAGTGGATGGGAAAGTGGGATAACGTGGTAACTTGCTTGCAGCCTTGTTCCTGCTTCATTAAACTATTTGAACTGGAACAGATAACTTTGGACTCAAACTCTATTACTGTGGTTCATGAGACATGGTAGGGCCACAAGATTTACAGTAGTGGTGTGTCACAATTAGTGTCTGAATTACTGCTCATGTTGTGGTTTCAATCTCTGCACTCTGTTAATTAACATACAATCTACTGCTCGGTGTGGGAGGCACTAATGCTACAGCACTGTCTTCAATCCCCTCCCATTCCCACACTGACCTTTCTGTCCTGGGCCTCCTCCATTATCAGAGTGAGGCCAAACGCAAATTGGAGGAACAGCACTTCATATTTCACTTGTGCGGCTTACACCCCAGCGGTATGAACATTGACTTCTCTAACTTCAAGTAACCCTCTCTTCATCCCAACCCAACCCTAATGATTGTAATAGTTTCATAGTTGTCCTGCTGAGTACCATCTATGCTAGTCTCATTTGTCTGCATTTGGCCCATATCCCTCTAAATCCTTTCTATCCACGTCCGTCCAAATGTATTTTAAATACTGTGTTATACCTGCTTCAATAACATCATCTGACAGCTTGTTCCATATATCCACTGCCCCATTAGTTTAAACCTATGCCCTCTGGTTCTTGATTCACCTACACTGGGTAAAAGAAGGTCCATTCACCCTGCCTATTCCCCTTGTGATTTTATGCACCTCTATACACCTCAGCCTCCTAAACGCCAAGGAATAAAGTTTACTCTGTCCAATCTCACGGAACATGGGTGAAGAAATATAAAGACAATGATGTTCATGAAGAAGCAAGAGACTTCTGGATCAAGGAATCAACGTCCCGCTGAGTTCCTCCAGGTGTGTTTTTGCTGACGATCAGGGGATACTTCTTTAAAATGAATACTGTTGACTTTAAAAATGTTATATCTATTATTTCACGGTGTTACAATCAGGAGAAGGTGCAGGTTGCATCTTTATTAAGCTGTGCATAAAGTGCGTAAATATTCCATCGGAGATTGAATCCAAGTTTGGTGCAAGTGAAGACGATTCTTCAATGTGATTGGCTGCTCACACACTCAATGACATCACAGCTGCTGGAACCCCATTGGACTGTTTGTTGCCTGTGGGGCAATAAATATTCTGCAAAATCCCACTCCTAATCCCAGGATCAATCCTAATCCCAGGATCAATGCTAATCCCAGGTACAATCCTAATCCCAGGCTCAATCCTAATCCCAGGATCAATCCTAATCCCAGGCTCAATCCTAATCCCAGGATCAATGCTAATCCCAGGATCAATGCTAATCCCAGGATCAATCCTAATCCCAGAATCAATCCCACTGATTATCCCAGCAAATGGTGCTGAAGAGGCAGTGAACAATGAGGGAATGTTGCCCCATTTAAACTCATCGAATAGTGAAAGCCTCATTGAAATTTATTGAACAGTGAACGGCTTGGAGTGGATGTGGAGAGGATGTTTCCACCAGTGGGAGAGTCGAGGACCAGAGGTCACAGCTTCAGAATTAAAGGACGTTCCTTTAGGAAGGAGATGAGGAATTTCTTTAGTTAGGGGGTAATGAATCTGTGGAATTCTGCTACAGAAAGCTGTGGAGGCCAAGTCAATGGATATTTTTAAGGCAGAGATAGATTGATTTTTGATTAGTACGGGTGTCAGGGATTATGTGGAGAAGGCAGGAGAATGTGGTTAAGAGGGAAAGATAGGTTGAATGCCGGAGTAGACTTGATGGACCAGATGGCCTAATTCTACTTCTATAACTTATGACTGGCCCGCTGTAGACTGCAGGAGTACGTGCTGAGGGACGCACTGAAGCTCGGTGCAGCCAACGGCAAGGCTCTGTGGGGGAGGACCACAGTCTAGAGTCCTTCTGCTGTTGGACATTGGGGGGCAGAGTGCGGTGTGGACACCTCTCAAACGAGGGAAGGGATATCACGTCAAGGGGCCGCATGAGTGGCAAGGATGGGGGTTATAATTATGTTTTTTTTGGAACAAAATATAAAGCCAACAAATGTATGTTTAGCTGTGGAAAATGTTTGAGGAATTTGGCACAGTTCTTGTTTTGTACATATTTTTTATCCTGAATAAAATTTATTTTGATTAATAAAACATATGGCAGATGGTTTCTCAAGTTCCTTACTTGATATTCCTGGATCCAAGACCTGCTATGATCTCCTCCTCAGTATTACTGATGTCCTCACCTCTGGGCCTACATCTTCATTGCCAGTAAAAAGGGGAGGCAATACAATAAATTCTAATAACATTTTAGTTGGAATTATAACCTCAGCTATTAGGCGAATAGTAGAGATACAGTGTGAATGCCAGTCCTGAAGAGTCTGAAGAAGGGTCTCGATCCAAAAACGTCGCCCATTCCTTCTCTCCAGAGATGCTGCCTCGCCCGCTGAGTTACTCCAACATTTTGTGTCTACCTTTGGTAAAAATACAACATCATGATAATTCCAACTCCAAAGTTCAAAGGAATGGGGATGATCCAATGAGTTTGCTGAGTTAATGATAACAGCAAGTCTCTGAAAATATTTACAGGAGATTTGTGTGGCAGTAAGATTCAAGATTTCCTTTATTGTCATTCAGACCTTTCGGTCTGAACGAAATTGTGATGCCTGCAGTCATACACAGAACCAATAATAACAAAACAGACAATAAACACAAATTAAACATTAAGTCTGAAATATCACTGAAGATAGAAGCAAAGAGCTGCAGTAATTCAGCAGGACAGGCTGCATCTCTGGAGAGAAAGAATGGGTAACGTTTTAGGTTGAGACCCTTCTTCAGAAATATCGCTGGCTACACTGAGCCAAGAGAAGGAGCGGTGACAGGCAGAACATAGTAAACATTTGTCAAACACTTTAATACAATCTGTGCAAGAGCAGATGACTAAGTTTCCCAAAATACGGAGCCTGTTTGTGGAGCAAGTGATAGATTGTTGCTTGGAGACCAATGTTTCCTGAGTTTCTGAGAGTTTATGAAAGATTCTTGGGATTGTGTGGAAATTAGTAACAATGCCAAGCGTAGAACCACTAATACAAGTGCCAGCAGTGACTGATATGTGGCAGTTCATAGGAAGGGGTTCATAGAGTTACAGAGTCATACAACATAGAATCAGATCCTTCAGCCCACCTTGTCCATGCTGACCAATGTTGTCCATGCTGGCCTGTATCCCTGCATACCTATCCAATCTCTTTTAAATGTCGTTATTGTATACTTGTCTCAACTACCTCCTCTGGTGGTTCGTTCCAAATGCCCACCACCCTCTCTGTTGAGATGTTGCCCCTCTGGTTCCTATTAAATCTTTCCATTTTCACCTTTTATCTATGTCCCTTTAGACTTTAGACTTTGAGATACAGAGTGGAAACAGGCCCTTCGGCCCACCAAGTCTGCATCGACCAGCAATCACCCCGTACACTAGCACTATTCTACACACTGGAGATAATTTACAATTTACAGAAGCCAACTAACCTACCAACCTGTTTGTCTTTGGAGTGTGGGAGGAAACTGGATCTCTGGAGGAAACCTATGCGGTCACAGGGAGAACGTACAGGTAAGCACGTTGTCAAATCTGGGTCTCTGGAGCTGTCAGGCAGCAACACTGCCACTGCGTCACCATGTCGCCCCCTGGTTCTAGAGTAAAAGCTGCGTATTCCCACTTCTGGTCTTATACATCTCTATAAGATCACCCCTCTGCCTAACCTGTTCATCCTCACCTTACAACTCAGGCCCTCAAGTCCTGGCAACTTCCTCCTTTCAGCTTAATGGCATCTTTCATAGCAGGGGGAGCAGAACTGAACACAATACTCTGTGCAACCCAGTGACGTGCGGTGCGGTCAATGGCTGGGGAGACACTGGCTAGTATCAATGGCCCGGCCCTCCCTGTATTGATCACCGCGTCTCCCCGGGGAGAGAGAGGGGTGGAGCTGGGGCTGTGTGCGTGAAGCATGGCGACTGGAGGGGTGGGAGCGTTGCCCCGGGACCATGAGGGAATGACCCACCTCCCCCTCTCCCCCTTCTCCATTCCTCCTCCCCGTCTACCCCTCTCTCCCCCCTCCACACGGGGTAGATCTACCCAAGCCGAGAGTACATTACTCCAGCACGGGGCCCAATGGGAGCTCTCAGCGGCCCAGAGCCTCCGAATCGGCCGCTACAAATCAACGAATCAACCTACCAGTCAGCGCCGCCAGCGGTGGAATCCACGCTGCTGAAGCTAGCTAACGTGGAGGGAGAGTGAGGTAGCGTCAATAATGTGGGCTGAGCCTACGTAATTGACGCTCGCTCTCCCTCCACTGGACTCAAGACACACACCCTCAGTGAGGCAGATGTGATCGCTGCCTCCCCTGGTGCTTTTTCATTATGACGAGACCATTGAGCCTAAATTTAATATATTTATACGTGAAATACGTTACCTGGACTATGGAAGGCGAGGTCATGTAATGAAGGGGTTTACAAACATTACATTGGTGACATACAGAGAAATAGTAACAGGCACACGCTTATTGCCCGCGCTCCATCCAGTTTCTGAGGGGTTGCGCAATCAGAGGGGAGGCTCAGCTCGCCGCTGCCTCACCTCTCATCTCTCCCTGTATTTGCAGCGGAGCTGCACAAATTTGGCGATTTTGACTATAAAAATTGATTGGATTCATATAGAAATGACATTTATAACAGATCAGTGGAAAAATCTTTATATTAATTTTATTATTATTTTTCTTTACTTTTCTTAACAGCTATTTTCATTGGGAGTATGACAGGTGAGGCTCTGCCTCCCCTGCCTCCCCTGACCGCACATCCCTGGTGCAACCTCACTAATGTTTTACACAGCCATAACATCACGTTCCAACTTCTGTACTCAATTCCCTGACTGATGAAGGTCTTCATTTCATCTTCACAGATTTGCAGAACAAACTGATTGTGAATCGGCGGCTGGATTTAACCGCAAGAGATTCATTTCTGTTCGAAGCAAATTTAAAATCCTACTTGTTGTGAAAAGAGTTGCGGTTTCACCATGGGACAGATGAAGCATAATTTTGAACCATCACCCTTTGTCAGTGTCCGCTCAGCAGCCATGAGGTGGTGCAGCGCTGTTCACAGTTTGAATGGGCTTTGTTTGATATGTATTGTGTGGATCAGATCACGTTGTAATTACATCCAGACATCACGCTGCCATTTGAGCCAATGCTTCGTGCTCTCCGAGAAAGAATGCTTGCAAGAATGGGAGTGGAGGATCCAGATCGCTCCTCTGCCCAGGGTCACGACATGGTAGAACGATGAACAGCAAGGTGGAGGTGACTCATACTACAACACATTTGAATTTCACCAGATACCAGGAATCACAAGATGCTGGTTTACAAAAAATGGCATAAAGTTGGAAAGGGTACAGAGAAGATTTACGAGGACGTTACCAGGACTAGAAGGTCTGAGCTACATGGAGAGGTTGATTAGGCTGGGTCTCTATTCCTTAGAGTGCTGGAGGATGAAAGGTGATCTTATAGAGGTGTATAAGATTGTGAGAGGAATAGATCGTGTAGATGCACAGAGTCTCTTGCCCTGAGTAGGCAATTCGAGGACCAGAAGACATAGGTTTAAGGTGAAGTGGAAAAGGATTTAATAGGAATCGGAGGGATGTGGACCAAACGCAGGCAGGTGGGACTAGTGTAGCTGCAACATATTGGCCGGTGTGGGCAAGTTGGGCCGAAGGGCCTGTTACCACTCTGTATCACTCCATGACTCTATGACTCTAAGTACTGGAGTAACTCAGTGGATCAGGCAGCATCTCTGGAGAACATGGATAGGTGACGTTTCAGATCAAGGCCTTTTATATTGTTCACTAAGTGAAATTGGCACAAAGAGCTGAATATTGAATATTGTTCAGCAATTTTATTATTGCGATAAAATTTCTCAGGATTATTGTTTAGAAATTGTATTGTTTTCATAGTCACTCAGCGTGGAAACAGGCCCTTCGGCCCAACTTGCCCGCACCAACCATGGATTAGATTTTCTTGTCCTTATGGACAGTGATGCTAAAATGTGGAATGGGCAAATCCAGATCAATATTAATAATCTGTAGTTCAGGGTGACTGCAATGTAGCGAGAGGGAAGCATCCTTGCAAGTAACTCGGTGCAGTCTATGCATTGGGAACCAAAAGCCTTCCAATCCCCGTACCATTGCTGGTCTATTGTGTTGTGGTCTGATGGGCTGTGTACTGTGTAGACACTGAGCGAGGATACTTTGGCATGAGTCACAGAGTTGGTGATGTAGCAGCCTTCCTGTGTTGGAGCTTCACTTACTGCCGTGCCAGAGCGAAAGTTGGGCTCTGCGCCAGTGTTTTCCAGGGATGAAGAGACTGCCAATTTGTTTCATATCGGAAGCTCTTTTCGGCAAGAGATAGAGGAAATGTTTGTTCCATCACTCTGGGTTGGATTTATTCCCAGATCGCAGGGCCTTTTACAATTTCTTTATTTGAATGGGAAAAAAATGCAAGTTGTAAACTATTATCAGCATTCTTGTTTCTGCATCTCCAGAGATAATAGGCAATAAGAGTGGTGCTGGCCTTCTGAGTCTCATTTTGTCATTTCTAGCAGGAAATATAAGGTGGAGATAGGATAAAATAGTCTAAGGTAGATTAAAACCTCAACGGGTGAGGCAGCATCTATGGAGCGAAGGAATAGGCGACGTTTCGGGCCGAGACCCTTCTTCAGACTGAAATATAGTCTAATCATTATTCTGATGGAGGCAAAATATAGAAGAACTGTTTGCTTGTCTAAATCTCTAATTACAGAAAGGACAACTTGCTCAGTGAATCTAAAATAACACAAGACTGTTCTCTATCGGGTTTCAGACGCAGACTGAATCTATAATTCAAGACATCACATTAAACGAGAAAATGAATTAGGCCTACTTTGATAAACAAATTAGGATGATTTAAAAACCATATTGCTTCAGTTATAAGAATTAAATTTGGGAACTTATCGCGCGTGCTTGTTATGCTAAACAATTATAAGGGACGGCAACTGGCCCTTCGGCCCAACTTGCCCACAACGGCCAACATGTCCCAGGGATTAGTATGAAAGTGAAGAGTGCAGCAACATTTCAGAAACACCATTAATTAAGGCATGAGGGGGGTACAAGAAACTGCAGTTGCTGGAATCTTGAGCCAAACATTTTGATTAGTATGGGTGTCAGGGGTTATGAGGAGATGGCAGGAGAATAGTGTTGGGAGGGAGAGATAGATCAGCCATGACTGAATGGCAGAATAGACTTGATGGGCCAAATGGCTTAATTCTGCTCCTATTACTTATGAACCTATGAACACAAGAGTCTGGAGGAACCCAAATGGTCAGGCAGCCTCTGTGGAAGTTGTAGACAGACAACATATCAGTCTGGAGAAGTGTCTAGACCCGAAATGTCACCTATTCCTTTTCTTCAGAGATGCTGCCCGACCCGCTGAGTTAATCCATCATTTTGTGTCAATCTTTGGTGTAGATTTTCTGGACTCAATGATTCAAAGAGCTGGCATTTAGTTTGTGAGTCATACTACAAGCAGCGGTTTCTCAGAATGAGCTCAGGAGTTTAGAATTTTCTCCTGGTTGGGATTTGACACAATGTTCCCCAGGTTGGTGGCGCACTAGTATCATGCATATGTGAGCTGACTTACATCACTGTATCCTGTGTGGTTGTGTGAGATAATGGAGTCCATTTGTTCTCATTGTGTCCATTCATTGCATTGCTCCCACTATCTGGAAAGTGAAAGGGCATTTGTGTAAGATAGTTATGTAAGTGTACCTTACATACTGTAGCCTAGTCTGCTTCCATCAGTGTGTTCTCCAAGGTGGAATATGTCACTCTGCGGGCCAGTTCCCATGCTCTATCTTTAAACTAATAAATTAAAATCTGTGAAACAGAAGAATTTTGATTTTAACAACTATACAAAGGTGATGCAGTTTTAGAAAGTATGGAGTCTATATTTGTCACAAGGAAACTGGTTCCAGTAGAGTCATAGAGTGATCGAGTCTTACAGCATGGAAACTGGCCCTTCGGCCCAACTTGCCCATACCGGCCAACATGTCCCACATGCCTGCGTTTGGCCCATATCCCTCTAAGCCTGTGCTATCCATGTACCTATCTAAATATTTCTTAAACGTTGCGATTGTACCTGCCTCAACTACCTCCTTTGGCAGCTCGTTCCATACACCCACCGCCCTTTGCGTGAAAAAGTCACCCCTCAGGTTCCTATTAAATCTTTTCCCCTTCACCTTAAACCTGTGTCCTGTAATTCTCAATTCTCCTACTCTGGGCAAGAGACTCTGTGTGTCTACTCGATCTATTCCTCTCATGATTTTGAACAGTAGTGGGTAATACCAGTGGTAAGCTGCTGACACGATGCTGTTCCTACTGAAGATAGACTATCATATAATTCCAAATACAGGCTATGTTCTGCATAACAAATCCATGAGGGATGGAAGGGTTAAAACGAACACCAATGGGTCTGTCTTTCTTAAACCTTCCATCATTTCAATGTAACAATTATAAAGAGTGAGTCTTCAGTCAGCTTTGGTTACCTACTTCTTGTCAAAACGACTCATATTAGAGTTTGTGATATTCATTCTTTCAAACAGATTCCCTTGCTACCCTGGATGTGCTGATTCAGTGTGAGTGCTCTTTGCCCCTTCAGATAAATAATTCACTCTCTATAACACGTTAGAATCACACATTACCCCTGGCTGTATGGAGCAGTGATGCTTGGGATCTAGCTGCTAAACATGATATAGGAATAAAAACAAGACACAACATGGTGGAGTAACTCAGGGAAATAGAGGCGAACAGTGTGGAAACAGGCTCTTCAATGCATCTTGTCCACTATGACCCTTGAAAAGAACGTGCCTTTCCTCCCACGGCCCTCATGCTGGTTAACCGTGCAAATCAGCCTTTGCATTATCGATCCAACTCCCTCGACAGTTATTATTCAATCATCCCTTTCCAAGCAGGATTGGTTGCCTCAAGGCCTGTCACAATTTCCCTTTAATCTTTGAACCATGTCTAATGGCGACCAAGGCTCCTGTGCAGTCTGAAGAAGGGTCTCGACCCGAAACGTCAGCCATTCCTTCACTCCAGAGCTGCTGCCTGTCCCGCTGAGTTACTCCAGCTTTTTGTGTCTATCTTCAGTTCCTTCCTACACATTCCTGCCTGGAAGTTACTCCCCCTCGTTGCTTTGTTAAACACCATCCTGGTTTAAGTGCCCATTCCAAACCTTTGACATCTCCATTCTCCACTCTCCACCCTGGACCATCTTGGTCAATTCCATTGGTGGAAGCTGGGATATTCCCCCTAAAAGATGGTGCTCAGCTTTGGACAGGGTACCTGTATACCCAAACTGTCGTTTATATAAGTTTATCTTCTCACTTCAGGGATATAATTAACCTTGATTATATTTGAAACACACCTGTACAGGTACATGGACAGGTAAGGTATGGAGGGATACGGGCCAAATACAGGTAAATGGGACTAGCTTAGTCATCTAGGCATCTAGGTTGTCATTGAAGAGTTGGGCCGAAGAGCCTGTCTCCCTGCTGTATGACTACTTTTACACTCTGCCTCTGGTTGCTAAGCAATATTCTTTGGTTGGTTGTTTTAACAGATTTTGATTGTTTTCTCACTTTCATAGAGTTGTGAGTGTTGCTGTCTGCTTTAATAGTGATATCATTCACTTCCTGCAGCCCAAGTGAACCACTCACTGCCAGGCATGTTCCCAGCTCACAGCTCTGCCATATCTGACTGTAACTCGTGCCCACCTCTGTACTGCTTCCTGCATTGCTGAATGTTGAAACCATGCACTACATATCCACATCATTAGTGAGGAATGTAGGGGAGTCGCTGTGGTGGATGTTCATGTTAAAAATTTATTTGCGTTAAAGAAGGAACTGCAGATGCTGGAAAATCGAAGGTACACAAAAATGCTGGAGAAACTCAGCGGGTGCAGCAGCATCTATGGAGCGAAGGAAATAGGCAACGTTTCGGGCCGAAACCCTTCTTTATTTGTGTGTCTTGTTGCTCTTTAATGGTATGACTGTATGGTAAATCAAATTCCTCGTACGTTGCAAAACATACTTGGCTAATAAAGTATGATTCTGATTCTGATTCTGATTCTGATTCTGATTTCAGACAAGGAGCACTCCAAATACCAACAGTAAAGATACCCCACTGTCAATTTTTCATTCGGTTTAGTTTAGTTTAGAGATACAGCGCGGAAACAGGCCCTTCGGCCCACCGAGTCCGCACCGACCTGCGATCCCTGCATAATAACACTATCCTACACACACCAGGGACAGTTTACACATACACTAAGCCAATTAACCTACAAACCTGAAAGTCTTTGCAGTGTGGGAGAAAACCAAAGATCTCTGAGAAAACCCACGCAGATCACGGGGAGAACGCACAAACTCCGTACAGACAGCACCTGTAGTCAGGATCGAACCCAGGTCTCTGGCGCTGTGAGGCAAAATTCTACCGCTGCTCCGCCATGCTGCACTGCTTTCTGCTTTCTGTCTCGCTGAATTTCAAGACCCTGTACTTGACACACATTTCATCTTTATTAGTAAACCTATCAGGTGGTCATTCATCGATCCACTGCACCTTCATTGCAGCAAATACTAACTGAACTATGAACTACCTTATTGTGACTAATGGCCAGAGTATATGTTATTCTGTGTACACCATGCCTTTCCCATCACATTGTCTACATCAGGGAACTCCACTCAAATAGAGAAGAAGTGCTGGGAACCATGCTTGGAATGCACGGGGACATAGACCAGGAGCCGTTTTGTTCTTTATTAAAATAATTTTGTGGTAACTCTTTAAACGTTACTTTAGACTTTAGAGATACAGCACAGAAACAGGCCCTTCGGCCCACCGTGCTGACCAGCGATCACCCCGTAAGGTAACTCTATTCTACACCCTAGGAACAATTTTACAATTGTACCCGCCAATTAACCTACAAACCCGCACGTCTTTGAATAACTCACACGGTGACAGGGAGAACATGCAAACTCCATACAGACAGCACTCAGAGTCAAGATCGAACCCGGGTCTCTGGCGCTGTGAGGCAGCAACTCTACCGCTGCACAATCAAATAAGATCAAATAGAACAAGTTGTCCTACAACTTTAGGTTGTGCACGCCATATGGAAGAAGAAGAAGTGAGGTCTGTCAGCTAATGAATCTTTGACGCCATCACTTGGCTGGAGTAGCTCGCTGGGCACTAAATGGCTGCTATTTTTCATCCAGTGTAATAATAGCTACATTTCCAAAGCCAGCACTTCACAGACAGACAAGTACTTTGGGACACCCTGAAACTCTGAACCACACTGCACAAATGGAAGTCTCATTTTTCTTATTTTAAAAGCCAACAGCACAAAGAAGGCTTACTTCTGGAAACCCCATCAAACTGTGATGCTATTGAAATTAATTCCAAAGGCTCTGTTGCAAATTCCAGTCATGTTTATTTTGTACAATCACTGCCTGGCTTTTGGAGAAAGGATAGCACAGAACTTCCTGACCTCTGGAACATGCTAAATGGTCCAACGTACAAACCAGTCCTATAATCATCAGTTGGGTGAAAATAAGCAGATGCTGAACAGAACAGTGAGCAGAAGAGCATTCACAGACAATTTATTTGCTTTAACAGGAACCATCCAAAAATGATTTCAAAGCAACAGTTGTGATTCTGTTTGACAGATAATGCAACAAATGAAATGTCAAAGTCATACAGTGTGGAAACAGGCCCTTTGGCCCAATTTGTCCATGCTGACCAAGATGTGCCATCTAAGTTTGTCCCATTTGTCTGCGCTTTGCTCATATCACTCTAAACCATTCCTATCCATGTATCTTTTAAATACTGTTATAGTTTCTGCCTCAACTACCTCCTCTGGCTGGCAGCTCGTTCCATACACCCACCATGTTATCCCACTTTCTCTGATAGACCATAGAACAGTACAGCAAAGGAACAGGCCCTTCAGCCCACAATGTCCATGCCAAACATGATGCCCAGATTAACTAATCTCCTCCGCTTGTGATTCATATCTTTGCACAGCCATGTGTCTATCTGAAATCTTCAACGTTTTCACCTAAGAGAAAGGTTCTGACTGTCCACTCTATATACATCTCTCATCATTTTATATACTTCTCCCAAGTCTCCTCTCAGCCTCCGGCATTCCAGAAAAAAAACAATCCAAGTCTGTCCAACCTCTCCATGCAATTCACACCCTCATATCTAGGGAGTTTTCTAGTAAACCTTTTCTGCAATGTCTCCAAAGCCCCCACATCCTTCCTGTAACGGGGTGACCAGGTGACCAGAGGTGCACACAATACTCTACATGCAACCTGAGCAAAGCCTTATAAAACTGCACCAAAGTCCTGTAACGATGTTTGATTATTTCTCCCAGGAAATCCAACCAACGTGCCTGCCCAGCTGCTGACTGACCCCTTCACTGCTGGTAATTAAAGGGAACTATGCATGCAACATTTTCTGCAATGTTCTGTGGGTGATTGCAACAGTACAGCATCATCAATGAATTATAACAACAAGCTGATTCTCAATTTAACCATTAAAAATGTGACTCTGGAATCCAGTTGTAAAATTCTTGGTGTTAAACCGTCACCTTGTGTTTGAACCATCCTACCACCAACTAGAGAGCGGTCCTGACCTATCATCTACCTCATTGGAGACCCTCGGAGTATCTTTAATCTAAATTTACTGGACTATCTTGCACTAAACATTATTCCCATTATCCTGTCTCTGTATTCTGTGGATGCCTTGATTGTAATCATGTATTGTCTTTCCGCTGACTGGATAGCACGCAACAAAAGCTTTTCAGTGTACCTCGGTACACGTGACAATAAACTAAACTAAACCTCCATTATGTATCCAACTCATGTTAAAGACCAGTGGGTCCTTTAAAGAAGATGTTAGGCTGAAATAAAATACAGAGTCAGGAAATGGCAGAGAAGTGAAAAGCATTTTTCATGTCAGTCCCCATAACTCAAACCTTGGAAATGTTCTGGACTTAGTCATCCGCAGTTTGTGGAGGTTAGTAAATCACAGAGTTATGAAAATGTCCAAGAGTGAAATGTTAAAAAGACACCTGTTTAAAATATTATGCACCTTGACTGTTCATAAAAAATCAAGGAGTTCTGGTGAAACTTGGTTTTATTATTCCTATAAATAAAGATATGCTGAGATCGGCAAGTGTCATCACAGGTGTACAGAGCTGTGGACGTTACCCTGTGATCATGCACTCTCCTCTAGTTTAGAAATACAGCGCGGAAACAGGCTCTTACGTCCACCGAGAACGCGCCAACCAGCAATCCCCGCACATTAATACTACCCTACATACACTAGGGACAATTTACAATTATACCAAGCCCAGTTAACCTACAAACCTGCACGTCTTTGGAGTGTTGGAGGAAACCCAGGCTCCCGGGCAAAACCCACGCGGTCACGGGAAGAACGTACAAACTTTGTCTGGATCGCTGGTCGGCATGGACTCGGTGGGCCAAAGGGCCTGTTTCCACACTGTACCTCTAAACAACTAAACTAAACTTTCTGGGAAAGAAGTATATTTTGAAAAAAATAGAAAGATTTTTTTATTTTTAAGTAAGTAAGCAAAAGTAGTAGGAATTAAAATTACAAATAATATTTGTGTATACGGGAAGGGTGTGTTGTAGTGAGTGAGATTGGAATTGTCTGAGATTGAAATTATGGTGTGATATAGAACATAGAACATAAAACATAGGAGATTAGTACAGCACAGGAAAATGACCTTTGGCCCACATGCTGGTGCTGAACAAAATGTCAAGGTAAACTGATCTCCTCTGCCTGTATGTGACCCACTTCCCTCCAATCCCTGCATATTCATGTACCTATGCAAAAGCCTGTTAAACCTCTGTCATATCTTCTTCCACCACCACCCCTGGCAACGCGTTCCAGACACCCATCATCCTCTGTGTAAAAGTACTTGCTCCACACGTCTGTAAATGTTGCTCCTCTCACCTTAAAGCTGTGCCCTCTAGTCTTTGATATGAAGAGTGATTGGGAATTATGGTTCGGGGAAGTGAAAGGGAACCCCAATAGTAGATGTGGTGGAGCAGGGTTAATGAAGGAAGATGTAAGGTTCTTATTAAAGACAAAACCAATGCCCCCAAGTCTATGTAGTTCAGTACATTGGAGGTTTAGTTTGTTTTAATACAACAACAGAAAGAAAGCTTATTACTGTGAAGTTTACTACATTTTCATTTGCTTTAGATTGTCTGGCTGCTGTAAACTTTAATGCATGGAGACCTTCATTTGAGAGAGTTAAAAGCTTCACAAACTAAGATCCGTCACGAGGTCTTGTTTAAAAATATGCATCTCATTTCTCTTCCCCATGCCATTGCGTGACTTTAGATTCCACCCATCGTTCCCGGAATCAAACAGATTGCAATCAGCTATCTCTAAGCTCACTTGATCTCCGAAATCACGGAACATACTAGATATTATAACCAACCAATACCAAGTGCCAGATTACACGCGGGACGTTTATGAAAGGGAAATGCTGGCAAATAGCATGAGATAAAGACCCATGTCGAGACTGATGCTGCCGTACCCACACCCACTTCTCATCGACATTGCAATGAAATGTGAGAGATACGGCTGGGTTTCAGACTGGTAATTAGTGTTGAGCATATAATTAAGGCCAGGGAAAGCAAGACTGCGGCCATGAATTACAGCTTTGTTCACTCATTTCCCCTCTTTCTCCTTTGAGGAATGGCATAGCTTTGTTGTGGGTGTTGGCTATTTGCTCAATCTGGTTTTAATAATTCAATTTTGAGAACAACATTCACTCCCTATTAATTTCCCTCAGCATTTCCTATTCATATTACATAACCGAATCACAGAGATGCAATTGCAAGGTCATATTTCAAAGCTAGGTTACACAACACACACGTTTGATTCAGTAAAACATTGTTGCTCAGGATGGCATCACCCGGATGGTGCAGGACACTGAGCCCAGGTGGGTATAAAGTGGAACTGCACCAACATGCCCACAGGTCCAGCTGGATTTTAAACAAATACATGGCTTTTTTTTACTGGTTGCTCTTATAACATCCCCCCCCCCCCCCAACATTAAAATGTATACTGCCCAAGGCTGGCTGGAAGGGCCGAATGGCCTACTCCTGCACCTATTGTCTATTGGCTTGTGGGGAATACCAGGAAACATTCCCCGAGGTATGAGCTTGGTCAACGTTTCACAACATGTGGCTTTTACTGTTCAAAGTCACCATGAAAAGTTGGCCAACTTCACTAGCCAAATTCCAGTGGATAGTAGTCAGTCTCCACACTGCTGCCTCTTCAACCAAAATCACACCCACGCTCTAATGTAAAGCCCAAATTCGTCACATAAAATGAGGTGGGAGATTGCAACCTTCACGAATGCAATCAACCCGGTGTGCACAATCAAATAAGATCAATGAGACCAAGTTGTCCTACAACTTTAGGCTGTGCACGCCATACGCAAGAAGGGGAGTCACATAAAATGCAGACACCAGAATCTTGATGTGCTGGAATCCTGACCAAACAAACACACACATCTCCTTGGGTCAAGATGGGACTTTTCAGAGACTTGGAAGTTTCAAGATGGCACTGGAACGTGGAGACTCTCTGCGTGCTGTTCCAGAAGAGGATCTATTGTACTCGTGTACAGTGGGATTGGACTGGATAGCACACAGAACAAGCTGCTCACTGTATCTCTGTACACGTGACAATAAATAAACTATACTAACTAATTGAATCCATTGCTTGTATTTATTATTAAATAGTAATACAATTTGAAGCATTGTATTTTGACAAATGATAATGTACTGAATGCAAAAATGTACCCACAGGCAACTTATGCTTCTAAGGAAACATTGGATGTTATTCTTCCTAATTGTGACAACCATGTCCTATTATTACTGTGGTATTAATTGCCGCATGAATAAATAAAAGAAAATTCAAGAAACAAATTGTAAACTTTGGAATAATTGAAAGGTTTTCATTAAACAGAATGTTTCTGTGAAAGAAGCGACTGGTAGGGACCTTGAAAGAAGGGACATTACATTCAAGCACAATTGGCTGTAGTTCAACTTATAATCATTGTCATTTTGTCACCTGGAAAGAGGAATGTAGCAATAATTTCAGGTGCTATCACAGATCATTTTATATATATTTACTATATCTTTTAAACTCGTAACAGTTGTTTCAACCATGAAGTCTACAAGAAATCTAGTCATTTTCTGTCTTTTAATTGTCTAAAGATACTGGTAATAAAAGAAATTGTCATCAACCATTCTAATATGATGTTAAGGACAGAACAACTGAATATTCTACAGCAAGTAATCCCCCATCAGGGAATGTAATGAGCCTATAATAAGGCAATGTTGAACCTGCTTAACAAAGGAAGAGAGTGCTGGAGGAGCTCAGCGGGAGGGAATGAACAGATGATGTTTCGGGTCAGGACCAGACTGATAGAGTAGGGCGAGAGAAAGGGGTGGACAAAGCCTGGCAAGTGATAGGTGTATACAGGTGAGGTGAGGTGAGGGGGAAGGGTTGCAGATGGATGCAGTATGTGACAAAACCAAGAGGTGGAAAGGAATCAAAGGGGTGTCAGATAAGGAGGAAGAGGAGTGAAATGTAATGCTGGAGGAGAGATATGGATGGACTAGCCTTTAGAAAAATGACAGGACATGTCAATGAAATACAGAATATTTTGACGGGCCTTGGCAGCCGGCTGTGGAAGATGGGAATTTGCCGTTCTCACCCCACAGCATCTTTCCAAGCCTAATACATTGTCATGCAAAGGCCGTTACTGTGACCTGGTTGATAATATCTGCCAGTTCGATTGTGACATGGCTGTAATAAATCAGAAATAATTCCAATACCAATGCAGTGATATTATCACAGACTATTTCCTCCTGCTCTGTAATTAGGCTTCAGAGTAACAAATTAACAAATAATTGTCACTTATTTCTCTACAGATCACCGCTTTCACTGTTGAGCTCATTTAACATTTAGACTAAAGGTTCCCAACCTTCTACATTCGCCGGCCAAAACTGATCAAACGAGGACTTACGGCCCAAATTTAAAGACAGTATGAAGAAAGGTCTCGACCCGAAACATCACCTATTCCTTCGTTCCATAGCTGCTGCCTCACCCATTGAGTTTCTCCAGCATTTTTATCTACCTATGATAATTTAATTAATAATCTGTCAAAATTATTTGCGTTTTCAGAAGATTTTATTTTGGCTTTGTAATTTATCATTCAAAAAAAATCAGAGCATTTAATAAAAATCAAATTACATAATTGAAAACAAAATTAAGGCAAGAAATAAAAATGTTTGACAGTCTCACAACCCTTTGTTGCTGTAGGTTGGGGCTCAGCGATTTAGACGGTGGTGTGATTACATCCTCCTTTAGCCTGTCACCACTGAATGGAAATGTAGAGGTTTTCTCCATGTGTGCTGCCCAGGTGTAGCGAACCTTCAGCTTGGCTTGTTGTGGATGGTTGGACCATTACATCCCATGATGGAGCATATCCCGGTCTTCCTCAGGCTCGTTCATCACCTCCTCCACTAAAACAACTCTGGCTGCCTGGGCTTGATGATGGGGAAGGCTTGGAATGCTGTGATGGATCATATCCCAATCTTCCTCTGGCTCATTCAGTGGCTCAGGAGGTACGACCATCTTTAAGCCATGTCCATGCTGTGCTCTAATGACACGATCAAGACTTGAGTCTTCATCTGGCGGGATCATCCTCGGCAGGTGAGGAATATTGGAAGAACCATGATGGATCATATCCCGGTCTTCCTCTGGCTCGTTCATTGGACTCTCATCAAGCACCAAGGTGCGCTCCTGGAGTTGGTGTTGGGGAGTATCTGGGGCTGAGTGGTAGAGCCAGTCCCTATCTTCCTCTGGCTCATTCACCGGCTCATCCTGAGCTGGCATCTGCTCCGAGTGGAATGTCTGGAGGTTTAGATCAAAAGAGTCTTGAATAGTACGGGTATCATAGGTTACAGGGAGAAGGCAAGAGAATGGGCATGAGAGGGAAAGATAGATCAGTCATGATTGAATGGCGGTGTAGACTTGATGGGCCAAATGGGCTAATTCTCTTCCTATGATTTATATTATGAGGTTGATTGAAATGTAATACTAACTGAAGGACTGGATGTCACAGTGAGTTACCACATTACCCCTTGCTATGTATCCTGAAGTTCACACTACTAATAGAAACATAGAAACATAGAAAATAGGTGCAGGAGTAGGCCATTCGGCCCTTCGAGCCTGCACCGCCATTCAATATGATCATGGCTGATCATCCAACTCAGTATCCTGTACCTGCCTTCTCTCCATACCTCCTGATCCCTTTAGCCACAAGGGCCACATCTAACTCCCTCTTAAATATAGCCAATGAACTGGCCTCAACTACCTTCTGTGGCAGAGAATTCCACAGATTCACCACTCTCTGTATGAAAAATGTTTTTCTCATCTTGGTCCTAAAAGACTTCCCCCTTATCCTTAAACTGTGACCCCTTGTTCTGGACTTCCCCAACATCGGAAACAATCTTCCTGCATCTAGCCTGTCCAACCCCTTAAGAATTTTGTAAGTTTCTATAAGATCCCCCCTCAATCTTCTAAATTCTAGCAAGTACAAGCCAAGTCTATCCAGTCTTTCTTCATATGAAAGTCCTGACATCCCAGGAATCAGTCTGGTGAACCTTCTCTGTATACCGTCTATGGCAAGAATGTCTTTCCTCAGATTAGGAGACCAAAACTGTACGCAATACTCCAGGTGTGCTCTCACCAAGACCCTGTACAACTGCAGTAGAACCTCCCTGCTCCTATACTCAAATCCTTTTGCTATGAATGCTAACATACATGACTCTTTCTCAGAAGGCTGCAAGACTCCTTCAGTAAAACAAACTTCACAATCCATCATGATCGACACAGACATTGTGACCAAAATGCCTGTTACTATGCTGCAATGTTGTATACTGCACTGTTGTATGGTGCACTGTTGTATGCTGCACTGTTGTATACTGCACTGTTGTATACTGCACTGTTGTATACTGCACTGTTGTATACTGCACTGTTGTATACTGCACTGTTGTATACTGCACTGTTGTATACTGCACTGTTGTATGGTGCACTGTTGTATACTGCACTGTTGTATACTGCACTGTTGTATACTGCACTGTTGTATACTGCACTGTTGTATACTGCACTGTTGTATACTGCACTGTTGTATACTGCACTGTTGTATACTGCACTGTTGTATACTGCACTGTTGTATACTGCACTGTTGTATACTGCACTGTTGTATACTGCACTGTTGTATACTGCACTGTTGTATGGTGCACTGTTGTATACTGCACTGTTGTGTGCTGCAATATTGTATACTGCACTGTTGTATACCGCACTGTTGTATACCGCACTGTTGTATACTGCACTGTTGTATACTGCACTGTTGTATGGTGCACTGTTGTATGGTGCACTGTTGTATACTGCACTGTTGTATACTGCACTGTTGTATACTGCACTGTTGTATACTGCACTGTTGTATACTGCACTGTTGTATACTGCACTGTTGTATACTGCACTGTTGTATACTGCACTGTTGTATACTGCACTGTTGTATACTGCACTGTTGTATGGTGCACTGTTGTATACTGCACTGTTGTGTGCTGCAATATTGTATACTGCACTGTTGTATACCGCACTGTTGTATACCGCACTGTTGTATACTGCACTGTTGTATGCTGCACTGTTGTATACTGCACTGTTGTATACTGCACTGTTGTATACTGCACTGTTGTATGCTGCACTGTTGTATACTGCACTGTTGTATACTGCACTGTTGTGTGCTGCACTGTTGTATACTGCACTGTTGTATACTGCACTGTTGTATACTGCACTGTTGTGTGCTGCACTGTTGTATACTGCACTGTTGTATACTGCACTGTTGTATACTGCACTGTTGTATACTGCACTGTTGTATGCTGCACTGTTGTATGCTGCACTGTTGTATACTGCACTGTTGTGTGCTGCACTGTTGTATGCTGCACTGTTGTATGCTGCACTGTTGTATGCTGCACTGTTGTATACTGCACTGTTGTATGCTGCACTGTTGTATACTGCACTGTTGTATGCTGCACTGTTGTGTGCTGCACTGTTGTATGTTCTATCATTCAACATCGATTTGGTTCTCCAACCATCTGACATAGACATAAGTTAAACTTGGGTTAGTATTCAAAGGACCACAAGGCAATGTGAATTACACTTATATTAATGGAACAGGTTGCTCTGTAGACAAAAGGTGCAGGAGTAGGCTATTCAGCCCTTCGAGCCAGCACCGCCATTCACTGTGATCATGGCTCTATTCTGAGCTAGTGTCTGCAAATCACTACTGTGGTTGGTTGGAGGTTCCTTCATTCATGATAGGCATGGGATCGTCTGTCATTAATATTTAGCGCAAACAAAATCCCTTGGTGTTCACACATGATTGCTTTCATGGATTCAAACAGGGAAACATTGACTATAGATGCATGAATGCCTTGCCTTTTGCTATAAAATATTTATCTTTATTAGCTGAGTAATGCTGGTAGACTGATCTTGCTGGGTCCCACAAGCTACACTTTGGACAAGAAGACTCTGACAGGAGATAACATAAAGATCACGGTCTTAGTTTCACTGTTGAGAAACTGATTTTCATGATGGCATTATTGTACACGGATCTCAGCTGGAAGTCAGAATCAGGAATGCTACTTGTGTGGGCTTTATAACAGGATGAAGTAGAATATGAAGTTCATATTTTTGGTTTGATCTTTAATTTATATTGGATATTGACTTTGGTCATAATTCATGGTCAGACATTCCTGGACTGGTTGATCTGACTGTGACTTCACCACTGCTGCTGTCAAGAGGCTGATTAATGTACGAGTCATCAATTAAATACAAAGATCACAGAAGGACTAAAGAACCTTTGTGGCCCTGACCAGAGTCAGTGATGAAGCTCAGCTTCACTGACAATACAACTGCACCAGTGGTCAGTTAACAAGGAACAGCAAGGAATATGGGTGTTGTTGGCTCTTGTGTGTACTGCAAGGGCTTTGATTGCCCCGACTGCGGATGGTTTGACTGCTCCGACCACGGGAGAACAAAAGGAAGAAGATTGAACTTTATTGCCTTCCATCACAGTGAGGAATGTGGAATCCACTGTGATGGATGTTTATGTGAACTTTTATGTAGTTGTGTGTCTTGTTGCTTTTCACTTAGTATGGCTGTATGGTAACTCAAATCTAATTGTACCTTAACTGGTACATGTGACAATAAACTGACCTTGAAACTTCAGCATGAGGGGCCGGCCAGTCCTCAATAACACACATTTCTCCCACATCACCCACTATCCACTCACCCAGCTCCTTGCCCCTCCTTCGTACACTCATTTCCCAATGCAATGTTCCCTATGCTCTTTTTCCCCACTCTTTCTAACCACCCCATGTCCCCTTCAACCCATTTACCTTCCTCCAGCTTTAGATTTCACCCCTTTTTTCTCCACATCTGACACCTTTCTGTCTCCTTTCCATCTCTAGCCTTTGCCACTTAATCCACCATTCTGCAATCACAACACCCCCCTTACCTGTATCCAACTATCAGTTGCCAGCCTTTGTTCCATCCCCCTTCTTTCTTCAAGCTTTCTCACCACCACTCCATCATTCATAAGATGGGTCCCGACCTGAAATGTCATCTGTCCATTCCATTCACAGATGCTGCCTGACCCGTTAGATTCTTTCAGCATTTTGTGTTTTGCTAGTGACAATTCATCTCTTGACATGTAACTATGGTCATGGGTCTTTAAATTTATTTGGCATGTTACGGAACTGAATTTCATTTATTGGAAATAAATAACCATTGCAATCCCACAACCATGACCATTCCGGGATTTAAATGAGATGTCATGGGTACATCTCACCTTCATTGCTAATGCTGGAAGAATGATGCCTACAATCTCCAGGCTTGGTCTATGTGGCCAGTGCTTGCTCTATGGACCAGTCTGGCTAGTGTTTTGTCTATGGACCATGCTGGCCAGTGCATGCTCTACGTGGTCTATGTGGTCTAGTCAAGTCAAGTCACATTTATTTATATAGCACATTTAAAAAACAACTCTCGTTGGCCAAAGTGCTTTACACTAGTGGAGGTACTAACGTTATACAACAGTGGTTCATAGATTACATACATAAATACATACATATTGCCCTCACTCAGAGGACGTCAAGAAAGGCTTGAGAGTAAAGATGAGTTTTAAGTCTCGACTTAAAGGAGTCGATGGAGGGGGCAGTTCTGATGGGAAGAGGGATGCTGTTCCACAGTCCAGGAGCTGCAACCGCAAAGGCGCGGTCGCCCATGAGCTCATGTCTAGACCGCGGGATGTTCAGTAACCCCAAGTCGGCTGATCTGAGGGATCTGGAGGTGGTGTGGTGGGTGAGAAGACTTTCTATGTAGGTGGGGGCAAGCCCATTAAGGGCTTTGTAGACATAAAGGAGGATCTTGAAATTTATTCGGAACCGCACAGGGAGCCAGTGGAAAGAGGCCAGGATCGGGATGATATGGTCCCTTTTTCGGGTGCCCGTCAGGAGTCTCGCTGCGGCGTTTTGGACCAGTTGCAGGCGGGTCAGGGAAGATGGGCTGATGCCAGTGGTCTATGTGGTCTATGTGGACACTGCCCCTGTGTGGCCTGGAGCAGATAGGCATTTCCTATTGCATCTTTGCCAAGGTTTATGTCACTAAACCTTGGTCATCCATACCCCATCCACATCAGTGTCACACCAACATTTCGTAAGTGGCTTCATGTGAGCATTCCATTATCAGGGAAATTCTCTTCAGGAATCTGCTTCCCCCATTTCCTCAACATAATGTTGCTCACCTGCGGACAGGAGCCGGCAGCTTGGAGAAGAAACATCAGCCCAACTACAGGAATAAATATCCTAAAATACAACAGGACACATTAAAACAGGAGCAGCAATTAAATAGGACTGCATTGATCAATTGTTGAACTTTTCCCTTGTCACAGCAGTAATAGTCATGGTCATACAACATGGAAATAGGCCCTTCTGCCCAGCTCATCCATGCTGACCAAGATGCTTCATCTAAGCTCGTCCCATTTGCCTGCGTTTGGCCCATATCCCTCTAAACCTTCCCTATCCCCTTACATGTCCAAATGTCTTTTGAGTTTTGTTATAGTGCCTTCCTCAACAACCTCCTCTGGCAGCTCGTTCCATATACCACCCTCTGGTGAAAAAGTTGCCCCTCAGGTTCCTATTAAATCTTAATCTTCTCACCTTAAACCTATGCCCACTAGTTCTAGATTCCTCAATCCTAGGGAAAAGACTGCATTTCCTTCATGATTTTTTACACCTCTATAAAATCATCCCTCAGCCTCCTGCAGTCTAAGGAATAAAGCCTGAGCCCATCCAACCTCTCCCTATAGCTCAGGCCCTCGAGTCCTGGCAACATCCTCATGAATGTTCTCTGCACTCTTTCAACCTTAATTGCATCTTTCCTGCAGCAGGAGAAAAACTGAACAGAATACTCCAAGATAGAGCCAAAAAGCTGGAGTAACTCAGCGGGTCAGAGAGCGTCTCTGGAGAGAAGGAATAGGTGACGTTTCGGGTCGAGACCCTTCTTCAGTCTCCATGTGCAGCCTCGCCAATGCCGAGTACAACTGCAATATGGTAGCGCAGGGCAGGTTTCATACACAGAGGGTGGTGGGTGCCTGGAACGCGCTGCCAGGGGTGGTGGTGGAGGCAGATATGATAGTGGCGTTTCAGAGGCTTTTAGGCAGGCCTCATGCACAATCAACACACCACCTTTGCTTTTTTTCTGCAAAAATAATCCAGCAAGTGCTTCTGCCACAGAACCAGCCTGCAGCTGGATCTCCTGCAGTGGTGAATCTGTGCAACACACGGCTGGAAATTTTAGTCAATTTCATATTGAGTTAAAAAGTCTCCGTCCCTGAGTGGAAACGGAGGGATCTCGATGCCCGTCTACACAGTTGTACTGTAATGGAATGTTCTGTTGCCTCTGGTCCCCGTGGGCAGTTTAAAGCTGGGTGTAAAACATTCAACACAAGCATCAACTGCAAGTTTAGCAATTTTCACAATATTACAACACAGCGCAAGAAAACCAGTGACTTCATTTTGCCTGGAGTGACTGCGGAGAGACTGAGTCACTGTGCTTTGTGCCACTCAGTGCTGGCCACTTGCATATCATGGGCTGTCAGCTACCTGCTGGGAAACTGACACAGCAGAGAGGTGGTATCGGGCTTGCTGCCAAGATGAAACCTTCTCTGTCTCAGCTGCTCTGCAATCCGTCCACCTCCCTCGCTCCCAGGGAAACCACTCTGAAAATGTGGCAGAGAACGGTGATGTGACCGTGTTACTGTCAGGATTAGAGGTAATTATGTCTTGCCTTAATGTCAGCACCACTTCTGGGGCAGGAGCTTGTACTGAACATGTGCGATCACATTGACATCAGCAGCATAGTCCTTAAACAAGCTGCATCAGGGCAATAATGTCAAATATTGTTCCTGTCCTCAGACTAATTATGGATTGTTGCTGACTAACCAACGCAGGACGGAACTGGCCTGTTATTACAAGCTGAATGGAGCTGTGAGACACAGGGAGACTCTGTGCAAGCATGGTGTGTGATCTGCAATGCGAATTACAGCCTCTCCCCCCCCCCCCCTCTCCCGTGACTTCCTGAAATGGCCGTCCTGTTAAATCCATTTCTTTGTTCTGCTCGCCTGAATATGCCTCCTCTGGTTTTCTACTCGTTGCTTTTAAAACACATCTCCTGAACTCATTCTTGGCCTCGTGCCTGTTGTTTTCATTCTATGTGCCCTGCTTACTGAGCTGACACCCAGATACTGCTGGCTGCATCTTCCACACACACTTCACTTTCAAGTACAAGACCTGAATTGGGAAAGGACACAATGTCTAACCAGTGATTTTTGAAGTTGCCACAACCTTGCTGCCTTTGTGCTTTATTAAGCATAAATCCATTCCTTGAACAGCTTCATCAACATCATCAACTCGAGATGTCACCTATCCATGTTCTCCAGAGATGCTGCCTGACCCGCTGAGTTACTCTAGCACTCTGTGAAACGTCACCTATCCATGTTCTCCACAGATGCACAGCACTGCTCCACCTCTGCTACACTACTGCAACAGTCCTCTGTAATCTGTGTGTTGCTTTGGGACATATCTTTCCTACACCAGCAAGCGTTATGACTTCTGTCAGTTTTTGTTTAGCAGTGTCAGTGCTGGCACAAAGTGAGCAAAATATTACAGACAAGAAGCATATTTGACACTGACAGCCATTAGTGTCGGAGGGATCAGACTCGCAGAAACTCCACTACATTACAACATAACTGCACTTCTAAAGAAACGATTCTTTGCCAGAGATGAACTCAGACCTTTGTGAACATCCTTGGCTATTTGTCACCGTGTGAGACGCACAGCAAGAACTCAGGCATCTGTGCCTTCGGTGGCCAACATACAGAGCTAGTAATTGGTGTTATGGGAGGGGTTAAGCAAGCAGAGTTGGGGAGCTCGGGGAATGTGTCTCTGACTACCACAAACCCTCTCGCTTCAACATGCAACTCCTGGCACTGCTGTGTCCACAGCTGGAACAGTGGCCGTCTACCACGGGACGATGATAAAGAGCTCACTGCAACATTATTAATACAAACACAGGCTGCAAAGCCATCCTGGGCATCTTGTGGTGAACATCACTCTGTAGACTTGTGACTTGGTCCACTACACCAAACCCAGCCAAACCTTCAAATCAAAAGCTCTCTAAATAATCAGTACATCTGACAATTAAACACCCTTGACACCAGCCAGGTTTATGTTGAAAAGTCTGAAGAAGGGTCTCGACCCGAAACATCACCCATATCTTTGTGCGTAAGTCTGTCACTGTGTGTGTGTCCCTGTGTGGCCCATCATGTCTGTGTTTCCATCCCCCCTATCCCTAAATGGTGACTCCTTATCTGAATCCTGTCCCTCCGTTCTACATTTCACAACTAGGAGATAAAATGAACCCCTACTTTAAGCTGCCTGTCCCGCTGAGTTACTCCAGCATTTTGTGTCCATCTTCAGTGTAATCCAGTATCTGCAGTTCCTTCCTACACATTTAGATTGTAACTGTCTTACAGGCGTCCACTTCATGTAACTTATGCCCAACACAGTATAAAATGGAGCAAGATAATATGAATGTAATTCTCACTTTACCTCTGCATTGTCGAACAGGTGGGTGCCCTTAGATCTCAAATGGCTGTACCTGAGCAAGCACCTGAGGACTTTTATTGCATTAAACCTTTCGAACAATGGCCAAAGTGCAAAGATATACATGTTCATGGAACGATAGTGCATGAGTGTGGAAACTATGCAGTGTGTCACTATCATGTCAGGGGTATAGAGTACAAGCCCCAAGAGTCAATGATTCATTTGTGTGTGCTAATGCTGGCCATAAAACAACCACGTTACGTAAGCAAAGGCTGGACTTTAGCCATCAGTAGGATAGATTCACCAGGGTGTAAACAAGGAAGAGAAACTGTTGTATTGGAAACCCTTCAAGTTTAACTGTGACTGGAGAAAAGAAAGATACAAGTAGTGTGTAGGAAGGAACTGCAGATGCTGGTTTAAACCAAAGATGACACACTGGCCAACCTGAGGAGCACCTTCAGCAACAGACTGGTTCCACCAAGACGCAGCACAGAACGTCACAGAAGATCCTTTTTCCCTGTGGCTATCAAACTGTACAACTCCTCCCCCTTCTGTCATGGGGTAGACTGAGACTGACTCCCCCCCCCCCCCCCCACCCACCAAACTTTGCATCCCCCAATCCTTTCCATTCGTCACTTTATTTTCATGTTTCATGCATTTTGTGTTTTTATGACTGTTGGCCGATCAATTTCCTCCTCTGACAAATAAAATTCTATCGTATTGTATCGTAAATTGCTGGAATGGGTGACGTTTAGGGTGGAGACCCTTCTTTAGACAGTCTGAAGAAGGGTCTCGATCCTAAATGTTATCCATTCCTATCCAGAGGTGCTGCTTGTCCCGCTGAGTTACTCCAGCATTTTGTGTCTATCTTCAAAGAACGAAACAAGGTGATTTAATGAGAGCATTAAATTGTTGAGGAGTTATTGATCAGACTTGTCACTGAGACTGAGGAGAAAGACTGGGAGAGAAACAAAGAACTCCAAATGTAATGTCAGTTCAATGCAAGGGACTTCATTGGTAAAGTCAGTTTGATGTCAGGGATGATTGTGGGTTTGGAGAATTTATTTCCACTCAGTTGTTGTGGCAACGGAAGCAACTCAGGTACTGCTCGCCAAAGGCCAAGCGCAGCGCTTAGGGGTTGTGAGAGGACAGAATCAAGCAGAGACCTGTTTAGTTTATTGTCAATTCTACCGAGGTACGGTGAAAAGCTTTTGTTGCGTGCTATCCAATCAGCTGAAAGACTATAGATGATTACAATCGAGCCGTCCACAGTGTACAGATACATGATAAAGGGAATAATATAAATAACATCTAATGAACTGAGCTCCCAAGGTTACATGTTCCTGATAGACACATGGGCCTGGAGCCACCGAGGTGTACATGTCCACAACCTTAAGGGCCTGTTCCACTTGCCGATTTTTTCGGCGACTGTCAGCATAATTGACTGACGTATCAGGTCACCAATAAAGTCATGGCGTGACGAGGCGTGATGAAGTATTGACGCGCGGGGTCTCCTCAAGTGTCGCAACATTGTTTTTGTCGCCGCTGGATTTTGAAATATTCAAGATCTTTCGGCAACCCTGATATGTCAGTCAATGACACCGGCAGTCGCCGAAAAATCACCAAGTGGGACAGGCCCTTAACTGAAGATTGATTAGATAATAAAGTCTTCTCATGTCCATCAGGTCTCACCCTTTCATAGTTCTCCTAAAGAGTCTGGTCTCATGGCTCCAGCCTCACTTCCAAGCAACCCATTCCAGCTGGTCCTCAGCCTCTGTAACAAAACACTTCCTGATGTCTGCCAACATTACTTTTAATCCCATTTTTAATAAAATCATACATGACTTTCCAGAATGATCTGCAGCTGTGAGTCCTTCTGTTTGGCAGCAGGAAGATTCAAGCTGAGAAACAACAACAAACCCTGAGCCAAACCACCCCCTCCCCCCTACTGCCCCCCCACCCCTACTCCTCCCCCTCCCCCTACTGCCCCCTCCCCCCTTCCACACCACTCCTCTGTGCCCCACTTGAACTCACACCCATTTCTCCCCTCCCCCTCCCCTTCCACCCATATTCATTCCTCTGGCTTCACAATTCCCAATTCTTCTATCATCTAACAACTCTTGCCTTTTCATTTCTGTCCTTTGTCCAACCATCTGCCTACACCCCCCCCCCCCCCCCCCGCCCCCCATCACCTATATCCACATATCACTTGCCAGACTTTATCCTGCCCTTCCTCTCATCCAGCTTTTTCCACCCCATTTACGCTACAATCAGTCTGAAGAAGGGTCCTGACCCAAAACGTCACCTATCCATGTTGTCCGGAGATGCTGCCTGACCCGTTGAGTTACTCCAGCACTTTGTGTCTGTTATGGTAAAGCGGCATCTGCAGTTCCTGTGTTTACTGTCCCGATCATCCGTCACTCTCCTGCCTGTTGGAGATGGCACCACGAGATGAAGATTTCATCTCAAGTCTTGTTCAGATCAGTGTCAGTACGGACTTGGATGGCCAAAGGGCCACTTTCCATGCTGTATCTCTAAACTAAACTATTTCCTTATTCTGTCCAACAGAATGGATCAGTATCACCGACTCACCCATCACCTTGGTCCTGTTCTGGGGTTTCTGCCTGACGTGCGCTGTTATCTTCAGACAATGATTCAACCAACGGTTCCTGCACTAACTGGATGACAAACTGAGCTCAGAAACATACTGTCCACCACAGCCAACCTCATACCGCTTAGGGCAAGGAAAACGCAATGATATCTCTCCTTCAGACTTACCAACCTATTAAAGTTTCTACAAGTGAAGTTCAGCAGACCACTACTAGGAAGCAAAGCGTGCATTTGCTCACTTCTGGCTGGGAATCTTCTTTGGCTGATGAGCAGGTACAAGGTAATGCCTCGTTTACTTGTAGGCCCTCTCTACTTGCTGACTGCTGTTCAAGTTTTCAAGAGAGAGTTAGATTTAGCTCTTAGGGCTAAAGGAATTAAGGGATATTGGGAAAATGCAGGACCGGGCTACTGATTTTGGATGATCAGCCATGATTGAAGGGCCGAATGGCCTACTCTTGCACCTATTTTTCTATGTTTGTATACTGGCAGCAAGGTGCTTTCATTGGAGCATTATTGGGTACAATTTGGCTGGACAATTCATCAAGGAGTGATTTAGAGGAGAGCGGAGCAGAGAAACGGAGAGATTTTGAAAGAGAACATTTAGACTTTCTTTCAGATAAACTTTTTTAATATTGAAAATTATATTAAAAAAATTCTGCAGTGTAATATTTCCAAGGTGTAATTTTAAATAAACAGTTATTGAGACACAAGGAACTATACTTGCTGATTCACAAAAAAAAGACACAAAGGGCTGGAGTAACTCAGAGGGTCAGGCAGCATCTCTGGAGAACATGAATAGGTGACGTTTCTGGTCGAGATCCTTCTTGTGTGAATAAGGAGATAAGGAAAGAAGAGGTATAAAATGTGAACCCATGGGATGGGACACAGATGGAAGAGAATGGGGGAAGGGAGAGGGGGAAATGCGTGCACATACGGGTGGGACACGGGGAAGAGAGGGGAAATATAATCCGTGGGAGGAAAGGTGACATCGCCTATTGATGTTCTCCAGAAGATGCTGCCTGACATGCTGAGTTCTTCCAGCACTTTTAAAGGCAAACCCCAACTGTGCAAAGCTAGATTTACTTCAGTGGAGAGATATGTCCCTGCTACAATGTGAGTTTTTCCTTGATACCTTCTTTATCTTATGACCAGGGCAAAAGTTGTGCATTTACATCCTACTGATGGACTGAAAGCTGACCTTGCAGTTTATCTGGAGTAGATAAGTCTCCAGGAGGACAGTAAAACGCTCTTGCTGTTGACATGACGACCGTGAATATAAAGAGTAGGGAGACACACATCTGCTGAATTACAATGTGCAGCGAGCACCACAACAGCCTGTCAGCTTCAGCTGCAAGCATTCACTGTGCTTATGAAGAAATAAAATTAAACTGAAGGGGATAACACGATCAATTTGTCAGTTTATATCACAACTCATGTGTAACCTAAACAATTATTCTCCTACTAGATTCATTTTAAGACAAATATAAATTCTCACAAAATTGTAACGGCTTGGAACATGATAAAGTGTTTGAATACTTGCATGGGCTTTGCATTGTGGAGGAAGCTGGCGTCTTCAGTCACACAAACCCTCACATTCTGTTTCTCAGAATGTTTCAGTAACATATTAAACAATTGAAAAACTTCTACAAACTTTTTGAAATTGTGAAAAAATCAAAACAAACGCTCTTGGACACTTTAGACTTTAGAGATAGGACATGGAAACAGGCCCTTCAGCCCACCGACCAGCGATCACCCATACACTAGCACTATCGTACATATTAGGGACAATTTACAATTTTTACCGAAGGTAATTAACAAACTTATATGTCTTTTGAATATGGGAGGAAACCAGAGTACCAGGAGAAAACCCACGTGGTCTCAAGGAGAATGTACAAACTCTGCACAGACAGCACCTGCAGTTAGGGTCGAACCCAGGTCTCTGGCACTGTAAGTCAGCAGCTCTACCACCATGCTACTGTGCCGCCCACTTTAGTATCTAATAAAGTTACATTTTAGGTCATTAGAGAGATATAAGTGAGGGGTCTTGCCTTAACTGTATACACTGTCCTTACATTCAACCTCACAAAGTGCAACACCTCACACCTGCTCAGATTAAACTCTACCTGCCATTTCTCTGCCCATTTCTGCAGCTGATCTATATCCCACTGTACCTTATGACAGCCTTCCTCACTGTCTGCAACTCCTCCAATTTTGGTGTAACCAGCAAACTAACTCACCAACCCAACTATGTTTA